>CM049822.1:35221041-35361041 GCA_027422435.1 Schizopygopsis pylzovi | reverse complement strand
TTCTATTTTAACATGTTTTGAAGTGTAATTTATTCCTGAGACGCAAAGCTGAATTTTCAGCATCATTACTCCAGTCTTCAGTGTCACATGATCCTTCAGAAATCATTCTAATATGCTGATTTGATAATCAAGACATGTTTTTAATTATTATTAATGTTGAAAACAGCTGTGCGCTTAATATTTTTGTAAAAAAACGTAACACCGGATTTTTCGATGAATAGTACATTTAAAAAAAAGACAGCATTTTTTTTTAAACTGAAATTTTTGTTACATACTAAATTATTTACTGACAGTTTTGATTTATTTTATGAATTAAAGCGTGAATAAAAGCATTCATTTATTCACACACAAAAAAGAAAAAGAAAACTTCAAGCTTTTGACCAGTAGTGTTTGTGTCAGGAAATCGATTAAATCAACAATAAAGTATTATGGTTTAAATTTAACAAATAACATTTACTCTAAAATGACTTTTTCTGTCCTAAGCCTCAAATTCATACCTTTCTTATGTGCTTTTTTGTTTAACTATCACGTATAATTCCCACCTTCTCGCTCGCTACCATGCAACCTTGTAAAATCAGCCTTCCATGAGGCTTTTCATGTGGAGGTCAAAGGTCGCTCGTACTGTGAGGTGCGAATGCACCCAAAGCCTGCCACATCAGTCCATAAACTACAGTTCATTCTACATACAAGACGCCCAAACACATCAGTACACGCACCACTGCTTCATGTTTGTCTCCTGTCGGTGGCGTCTAGGTAGGAAGTTCCATACCATCTGTAGTTTCAGTCTAATCCTAACTGTGTAAATCAGATAGCCCTATGTGCAGCAGCTCCTGTCACCAGAAGCAGGGTAACCATGGAGACAGTCCCCACAGACGAGTAGACCCCTATACCATGTCTTGTTTCCAAAAGCATTTCCTGAGGCCCCGAAACATTTGGATTTCTCTTGTTTTCTTAATCAGATGAAGACAGAGATGGATTGGCACACAAAAAGGCTTCCCTCTGGGTGTTTCAGATGTGAACTGTACGAGTGTTTGCTGTGCTACCTGAACCCTGTCCAATTATGTGTCACCGAACACCCACTCACTAAACAATGGCCATTACACAATTAATTCAGCTTTACAAACACACTCCAATGCACATCTACACACCAACAAATGAGCAACTGCCCATTTATGCTGCACTCTGCAGTGTTTATCTGAACATTTGGAGGCCCAGAGAGGAAGTTGTTTTAAGTCATTTCCTGAGCGATCATGTATAATCACTATTTGTTTGTCTTTTATCTGGAGATTCGTGTGTTGCTGCTTTGAAAGCCACAGTAAAATCTTGCCTAGATGTTATGTTCTCATAACAATACAAAATCACTTTTAAAATAAACTAAATCATCAGACATACTTCAATCATTATTTAGGTTCAAAGTAGTGCTTACATGTAACAGAAAAAATACATCCATAAATAGATTTTTAAATTGTATTTCTTTATAGGTTTATCAATTAAGTTAAAAAGCCATGGGACGTTCACACACGGATTGACGAATGAATTGTAGACTTGAAAAATCTGTTTTTGAATGCTTTGTAAAATGTAATTTATAAAAAGCTTTATTTATGAAGTTGTTTATTTATTTATTTAATTGCATTTTTTTAATAAGAATGTTTAATGCATATATATATATATATTGGCAATTTAAAAGCGATAAATTAATAAAAAAAATTATTTATTAATTTATACTCTCAAAATAATGTTTTAATTTAAATTTTTAAGCAGCACTCTTAAATTAAAACATATATACAACATATGTCCAATCATAAATCTAATCACTATACAAAACACATAAAAACAATTCTCCTCAATAAGCTTTTGTTCACACACACACACACACGCACGCGCGCACACGCACGCACACACACGCACACGCACGCACACACACGCACATGTAACGGATGTATGCCAGTAAGGGCTGTGTGTAAACCTCACTCTCCTGACCTCAAAAGAGGCGCTCTAGCGACTGACGCTAGAGGCTGTAGCCTTTGGCGTTCCTTGTTAGAGCGCCCGCCTCCCGCGCCGGAATCCCGGGTTCGAGACCCGCTCCGACGAGTTGTGGCAGTGTGGACCCGGGGGGGTTACATTGGTGCCGTGACCAGGACGGGAGTGAGGTTTAGGGGGGTGAGTGTAACGGATGTATGCCAGTAAGGGCTGTGTGTAAACCTCACTCTCCTGACCTCAAAAGAGGCGCTCTAGCGACTGACGCTAGAGGCTGTAGCCTTTGGCGTTCCTTGTTAGAGCGCCCGCCTCCCGCGCCGGAATCCCGGGTTCGAGACCCGCTCCGACGAGTTGTGGCAGTGTGGACCCGGGGGGGTTACACACACACACACCCATGCACGCACGCGTGCACACACGCAAACGCACACACACACATACAAATCTGAATAATCAATGCATATATTTGATAATTAAATATTATATTAACTGATGATTTATGTGTTTATCATCTATTCTGTATTTGATGCAGCAATTTATTAGTGTGTAAATGAATGTCGTATTACATTAATCACTTCATATCATTTTGATTCCTCTTGACACGTTTACGGTCTGTTTACTTTTAGAAGACTAATGTCTCCAATATCACACATTTCACCCAGAAACCGGCGATTGTGGGATTTCCACTTAGAAAACGAGAAGCTAGGGGGAGAGAAAGAAAATATGGCTTTTCTTATGTTTGCCCAGATCGAGTGGCTTAAACTAATGTCACAGAGTCACACAGTTGTTTATTGATCATAAAAAGGTAGTGTGTTATTTTAAGCCACAAGCAACTACTTTCGAGTTCACACACACACACACACACACACACACACACACACACACACACACACGCATGTTTACTTAGCTATCTAAATGGGGACTCTCCATAGACGTAATGGTTTTTATACTGTACAAACTGTATATTCTATCCCCTTACACTGCCCCTATCCCTAAACCTAACCATCACAGGAGACTTTTTACATTTTTACAATTTCTAAAAAACTTTGTTTAGTTTATTTTTAAACCTGTTTTACAAATGAGGACGTCCCCAAATGGAGGTTTTTGGAGAATTTGTCAGGTTTACCTCACTTTTGGGTACAAATTTGTCCCCAAAATATGGTTAAGTAGGTACACACACACACACACACACACACACACACACACACACACACAATGTTAGTCTGACTGCTTGAATTGCTGAGCAGTAGTGTATCGATGCCGGTTCATGGAAGCGAACACAATAAGACATGTCCTTTGAAGTTTATGAATGGTTTGACATGCAGGTTATGTGTTTTGGGGAGAATGACTGAGCCAAAGACTTGTTCTTATGACTAATGCACTGTTAAAACGGTCGATTGTGATACTAGCACGGTTTGTCAGTTATACATCTGTCTGAAACATTCAGAACAAATACTTAATATAGAAGATATCTTCAGCATGCATACTAAAACAACATCTTTCTGACAGAGTGTAATAGTCCCCTTGATGTCGTATCTCTGTTCATTCTGAACTGCATTACACATTCGCCGAATGTCAAGTTTATCAAGTACAGATACATTTGTAGTACAAATATCTCCCTGTGAATTGAATTGTGTGTGTGTTGTCCTAGACACGCATCTGCTGTGGCCCCCAAAATATTTGAGCACCACAATACACTTACAAATGTATGAATGTTATTGCATTTCATTCAAATACTAAACCAAAGGGCATATCTTAACAAAAAAATAAATAAATACAGTGCATGCACATTTGTCAAGCCATAAATAAACAAACGAATGAATGAATGAATAAATAAATAAGTACAGTACATATGTATTTAATGGTAATTCTGTAAAAAGTAAAACAGTGATGTAACTTTCAACTTTGAGGTAGTTGATATGTGCATAAGTATGTTCACACATGCATATAATATTAATATACCTAGCAACGTAAAACACAGCATGTGAGAATTGTATTATTCACAGATGACAGCACATAAAAAATAAATAAACAAATACATGAATATTTAAAATGCTGGTAGTGATAGGAAGGGTACTTAGGGAAACAGCTAATTGTTTGCAGTTGAGGCAGCGTACTGTGGTGTGTAACCCCTAGCACACTGTGAAGTAAGGGCACATACAGTATGAATGCTATGAAAGATTCACGTTACAGAACCCTCTTTTCACCTTGTCTCTACTCCTGCCCGCCTCTTCTACTGTCTACAATGCTCTTGTGAAACTAGCACTTTGTAAACCATCAGAAGTCAACCAGACAGCATTACCCATTTCCCATTCTCATGGAATGGGCCTGCACGCACGCACGCACGCACGCACACGCACACACACACACACACACACACACACACACAAACACAGGCCATGAAGAACATCGGGACTTTGAAGCCAGTCAATTTTAAGCCCAGACAGATACATATACAATGTAATTATAGTAAGATTTAAAGGCAGAAAAATGTTCACCATCATCAGACTGGTCCATTTAAGCAGCATGGAGTGCACCGGGAATACAATGTTCAATCTGTAGAGCAGCACTAGCCAAACCACAGTTCATCTATCACATAATCATGGCAGTTTTACAAGATTGTTCCATCCACCCCTTTCTTGAAAATGAATAGTGTTCTAGTGGTAACTTTTTCCAAGCTCTTTCCACAGCTACTGTATATGCAGAAGTCCTCCCTCCTGTTAGAAACCAAAGCCAAAAAAGTAAAAAAAAAAAATGTACAGGTCAAGTCTGTAAAAAAGCAGTCAATTGCAATGTTTCTTTATTCAAGTGATTTTAAAATACTTGTTTATATATTGTTTCATATTAAATAATTTAGTTGTTCAATTTAAAACAGCTGAGATAAATCAAAGTAGAGTGAAACTCCAATTTATCATCATGAACTAGATAATAGCACCGTTATTATCTAATTGATGATGATATATTGTTTTTTCACTCTACTTTAATTACGCTGTAGGTTATGTCGGGTCAGCATAGTTTTATTCCCTTGCACACAAATCCAAACAAGCTCTGTTTGGATACGTAAGAAATCATTCTAAACATTCTGAGAAATTATAGAAATGTTTGAGAACAAACAAAACCAGTTTCCTTTTAAGAGAGGCACATGCAATATATTCTCCAAATCTAAAACAACCATTCAGTTACTGTATGTTGGTCTTGCTTTAGCAGTTGTTTGATTTAGGTCACGCTGTAATTAAAAAAGCAGTCTATTTTAAGGGTTTCCCTTCATTAGCCAAGTGGAGAGGGCCTCGTGAGCTAATAAGGTGGATTGACGTAAAAGTAAACTCTTCTGTATAGAGTGTGTGTTTGCGTTATCAGGATAAGCTAAGCTGTTAGATGTTAATTGGTCTTGGAGAGCGTGTGAGTGTGTCTGCATGATTGATCTGTGCTAAGTTTAGCTCTCGGTAGGTGAGCAACCTTAATGATTATATACACATGAAAAACATGACATCAGCTAAACAAAAATTTACTTTTTAAAAATAGCTCCAAAATGCCACTATAGACAATACTCTGCACTCGGTATCACCGTTAATAGTTGGAAATTAAGGTACAGTGGAACTAGTGGGTGTTCATTTGGACTTAATTGTAAAGCACCAAGGCATTAAGTTTGGGTAAGTGGGTTATTTCATAATGTGCTGTGCAAAATATTCACATTTATATAATTTTGTACTCTTGTTACTCTCACCGAGGGAGCATTGTTACGACTTGACCTAGTTTTTTCAAATATCAATAATCACGTTCTTTCTTCTTATTTCTGCAGGACGCAATATGAAAATCTGGTCATGAGCGGGTATCTGATGAGAAATGATGTCCTCAGAAAACACAAGCACTTCCTGCCCTCTGGGAGGCTATGCATGGGAATGCTCAGATTTGCTATCTAAAAACTATTGCACACAAACAAGACTCTGGTCATAAATGAAGCTTCCTTTCCAGTGTGACAAGACACCAAGTACACACTGAACAGAGAAAAACAAAAAATATTTTTTTTCAAGCTGATGTTTCTAACAGAACTGTTACATCCCATTACAATCAAAGCCTTGTTGAATATTCAGTGGAACACTGCTAAAAAGATCATAACCTGTGTAAACAACAACAACAAAAATCTGCTGGAGCTATGGCTGAAGCACAAATGTCCATTTCTCCTGGGTCCAGTGGACATGGAGGAGGTATGGTGACCAGTGCCTTACTTTGCTGGGCTATGGCTCTTGTGTTCCTCTCATTGACAAGGGTGCCTGTTGTTCAGGGTGACTGCTGGCTGATTGAAGGGGAAAAGGGATTTGTGTGGTTGGCAATCTGCAGCCAGAACCAGCCACCTTATGAAAATATCCCATTGCATATTAACAGCACAATTGTTGACCTGCGACTCAATGAGAACAAGATTCGAAGCATCCACTTTTCTTCCTTAAGTCGCTTTGGCAATCTCACATACATGAATATGACTAAGAATGACATCTCTTATATTGAAGATGGGGCTTTCTCTGCCCAATTTAATCTTCAAGTGTTGCAGATTGGTTTTAACAAGCTGAGGAACTTGACTGAGGGAATGCTGAGAGGATTGGGACGCTTACAGTACCTCTATCTTCAGGCTAACCTGATCGAGACCATCTCAGCCAATGCCTTCTGGGAGTGCCCTGCGATAGAAAACATCGACCTCTCCATGAACAGGATTCAGCTTCTGGATGGTGCTACATTTCGTGGTCTGTCGAAGCTTACAACATGCGAGCTCTATGCAAACCCATTCAGTTGCTCATGTGAGCTGTTGGGATTCCTGCGCTGGCTTGTTGCATTCCCAAACCGGACAAGTGAGCGGATGGCGTGTGACACACCCCCTGACTATTCAGGCTACAGTCTCTTTAGTCAGAACCCCAGGATGCCAAGATTTCGGAATGCCTTCAATGTACTCTCTTCTGTCTGCACCGATGACAAAGTGACACCGAATCTTCAAGGGTCTTCAGACGAGTACACTCCCACAATGTTAAGCCCTTGCGGACTGGATGATTGTTCCTCAGGAACATTTCCAGAGGAGACTATAAGCATCAGCCCCACCTTTGTGGATCCAGATGCACGTCCTCTAATGAAACTAATAGACGTAACCCACACAAGTGCAACAATCTCAATTAAGATTCCAAATCCATTTAGAAAAATGTACATCCTTGTCTTGTACAATAACAGCTTCTTCACTGATATTCAAAACCTGAAAAGCCAGAGAGAAGACATTGAGTTACAGAACCTTAAATCTCACACTAACTACACTTACTGTGTGGCATCCATTCGTAATTCATTGAGGTTCAACCACACCTGCCTGACCATCTCCACAGGACCAAGGACATTGCAAGAACATGTGGCAAATGATTCAACTGCCACTCATTACATTATGACCATCCTCGGTTGTCTCTTTGGGATGCTGATTGTATTGGGTGTAGTGTTCTATTGCTTGAGAAAGCGCAAACAGCAAAACGAGCCAAAGAGCAAGAAGCTGGAAAAGATGAAAAGAAACTTGATCGAGATGAAATATGGAACTGAACTGGAACAAGGGACTATATCACAGCTGTCCCAGAAACAAGTTCTGTCTGCTGGTGAGACCGTACAAAGGATGCCATACTTGCCAACTGCCAATGACTCAGATCAGTATAAGATGCAAGAGATCTCTGGGACACCAAAGACCACAAAAGGGAATTACATGGAAGTGAGATCAGAGCATCCAGAGCGCAGCATTAGGGAATGCAGCATTCCTTCATCAGAAACCAACCAGGGATCTGTTGCAGAGATATCCACTATTGCAAAAGAAGTGGACAAAGTAAACCAGATCATCAACAATTGCATTGACGCACTCAAATCCGATTCAACATCATTTCAGGCTGCAAAATCCGGTGCCGTGTCCACAACAGAGCCTCAGTTGGTCCTCATATCAGAGCACCCACCGTGCAAGTCTGCATTTCTGTCTCCAGTGTACAAAGGAGGCTACCATCATCCTCTACAGAGGCACAACAGTATGGATGCCTCGCAAAAGCGTGCAAGCTCATCCTCGAGTGGCTCGTTGCGCAGTCCACGCTCTTTCCGTTCAGAAGGAGCTTACAGATCAGAGTCTAAATATATTGAGAAGGCATCTCCACTCGATGAGTCAGGAATCATAACAGTCACTCCAGCTGCTGCGATCCTGAGGGCGGAGGCAGAGCGGATTCGACAATACAGCGAACACAGGCACTCCTACCCTGGTTCCCACCATATAGAGGAGTCGATAGAGGTGTCGGGGAGCCGGAAGTCATCCATTCTGGAGCCGCTGACGCGCTCCAGACCACAGGAGCTGTCCTATTCACAGCTCTCGCCGCAGTACCACAACCTGAGCGGCTACTCCAGTCCTGAGTACAGCTGTACGCCTTCTTTTAGCCTGTGGGAACGTTTTAAACTCCACCGCAAACGCCATAGGGATGATGAAGAGTATATTGCAGCAGGTCACGCATTAAGGAGGAAAGTACAGTTTGCCAAAAATGAGGACCTACATGACATTCTGGACTACTGGAAAGGAGTCTCTGCTCAGCAGAAATCATGATTGCCATTTTTATAGCTTGTTCGACTAAAGAAGACCACACAAATCTCTGGACCAAACCAGCCAGTATCAATGATTAAGTGACAAGTCAGCACTCACTTTTAGAGAAATAGCCTAGAAGTATTGCTAGCTCTTTTCAATCATTCTGTTTGAGAATGAAAACAAAATACGAGATACTGTAGATCTTGCAGTGAGTGTACGTGCCAAGTGGTAAGAATAGAAAACTTTTAACAGTATTAACCTCAACTCAACATTTGATTTTATATATTGGAAATAACAATAAACTACTATTATATTATCATCATCCTCATCATCATGACCATCATTGATTAGTAGTATTACTGTTAAGATTGATTCTTCTTCTTATTACAATTAATCTTTGGTTATCGCATGGCCGTGTCCTGTGACAGTATTGACTGTTGTGTACTTGGAAAAACATACAACTCAAAATGTCTGCCGAACACTGTTCTCCCTAACCGTAGATTTGTATACAGACTTTGCAACTTTGAAAACGCTCTTTTTTTCTTCTTTAGCGACTGTTCAACGGACAACTGCTGAATTTGCTACAGAAGCACACCTCTATACTGGATTTTAAAACAGCAACTTTTCAGCAGAAAAGCTTCTCTTAATGCGTTCTCCATTCCTTTTTGTAAAGTTTACATTTTCAAACATACAATGAATGTTTCAAGTCCTTAAGACTTACACCTGCAATGTGACAGACGCAGGTGGAACTGTTTTGGTCTTTTTATTGTATTTCATTAACAGATCTTCAAGCAGTGCTACTGAGAAAACTGACCCCATAAACTCAACACAAGTCCTGCATACTGGAGAATGAATGTACTGCGTGTTAACTCTATTTTTCTCCGAAATCAGTTTTACAATATTTGGGCTTAGTTCAACTTAAACCCAGTTTGATTCTTGTTTGCAAGACCTTCAGAAATAGTTCTGTCTCAGTCAAATATATTGATACTACATGCCTACTTTAAACCACTGTGAACCCCAAGACCTTGCTAAATCAGTCCTGGGGTTTGTTTTTTACTGAGATTCAACAGAGCTATGTCGTCTATGGCTTTTAAGCCAGGTCTAAAGTGCTGATCTAGGCAGTCCTAATTTTTCTCACCGCCATCAATGCTCATTGACAATTTAGATTCCACTGATTGCAACAATGGAATTGGGCTCTAAATTTTGAGGGAACACATTTTAAGACCTGTACTGTGATACCACACATTACAATACCCTGCTTCATGGAGTGAAATAACACATTTAAACTATATCTGAATCAAGTGTCTGACAGAAAAGTTGTCAACCAAATATTAAGCCCTGGAGTGCACATAGTGTTGTTTTAAAACACGGGTAGATTGTTTGTAATTTTGGCAGGACCATTGTGTGCCATTTATAGAGGAAATTTCATTTCGCCAACTGATTTTATGAATGAAAATGCCATTATCAAGCTGATTGTTAAACTGATTTATTGCTTGTTGTTCTGAAATTGGAGATTGTTTCTCTGTAGGAGCCTGGTCCTGAACATGCACTGTCATCTTGTACCTAACATGAAGATTGTTTCTGTTTTGTTACATAATTAAGTTTAAAACCTTTAGGAGATTCCAGGTAATTTCTGAGCTAAATTAACTCCTAAGAAAGGACTAATGCATGATAATAGGGACAAAATAATTATTTAATCCAAATGTCTGTATAATTAATTAAATCGGGGGCTTTTTTAAACCACCAGACGATTTCTCGCATCTTTTACTTAATTTATGCATAAATAAATCTTAAATATTTTATTATTATACTCTTTGAAAAATATGTCCCTAAAGTGCAATACACACTTTTTTAAGGTTCAACTTACATGCACTGTATCTCATTAACGGGTCTGTTGAGTTGATTGTCATCTCTTATACAGCAAACTGCAGCACTCCAGATTTTCCATGGACACTGAAAGTAAGCTGAAAGAAAATGAATTGGTGAATGTAGAGCATGTAGAATGTAGAGCTGAAAACAGCCACATGTATGGGCTGCTTGTAAGAGGGAAAGAATGGATCTAAGGGCTTTCATGTCTGGTGGAAATGTCAAAGAGCACAATAAAAATGGTTTTATTTCTTAAAGAATAAATACTTTTTTCTCAAAGACATATTGTGCCTCAAGCAGTGTTCAGTTGTGGAGCTTAAGGTAAGTCTCCTGTTGTGCTTTTGTGAGAACAGCACAAACTGAAAAGTAATTGCATGTCCTATACGAAACCTACTGGGCCTCAGAGACTTAAGCATACCAGAAGACATGAGCTAATATCAATAGGGTATATAATAAATGGTGTTCAAAAGTCTGTACTGAAAATCTGTGATTAAAAATCAAATGCAAACCATATAAACATTATGACATAAAATGAATAAGAAAAATTTAAGATTTTACTTTGTATTAATAAGAAATTTTGTGACCGATCATGCTGATTTCTTGCTGCTGAAAATATGATGTCCTTCCGTCAGAGATTGAACCTTCTCAAATCATGCTGAGAACATGATCATCGGCTTTTAAACTTGTGGAGTCAGGGGCATTTTTCCAATTGCTTTTCGTGTCATGTCAATGAAGTTGCACTCCTGGTGTAAATTAACAATCTAAAAAGTTGCTATAATAAGAAAGGTCAGTACTCCCGCTCTCATTCTATATTTTATTTGCTTACAAAAATGATCTACACCGCCAGGAAACGTGCACATCTAGCTAGCGGGAAAAGTTCTCAGATGTTTGGCTGACAAGATTCTCTCTAAGTTCTGAAGATATGTTAATATATTGATCATTTAAAGTAATTTTGTCCTTAATCAAGGTCATAAAATGATAGCACAAACACATTTTTTATACACAGTTCATAGAATACATTTTCGGAAACATTTTAGTTGGACAGTAGTCTAACATTTTTTAATTGTCACTACTTAAGAGAATGTTGTCAACATTATAAAATAGAATTAAAACAAGTTTTTAAAACATAAAAAATAAAACCTGACCTTTTTAACATTCAAAGAACAGTTAGAAATGTATGCAAGAATTTCATAACATTAATTATGTTTATGAATTATGATTAATAACATTTGGGTGATTTACATTTGATTACATGTGATAAACTGTATTTTTTCACAGTCCAATGATACTCTGAATATGGAATTACCTAGACAAGATCAAATCTAAAAAAACATCGCTTTTTATGTGGTTGTTAAAACCCTTTTCCATAGTTTGCTTTGAATGAAGATGTAAATGTAAAAGTGCCTCAAAGTAACACTTTAAAAGGATGTAAAACACATCTCTCCAAAAAGCATGTATTATCTAAATGAGGCACCTGTATGTGCTCAATGTAAAATTGTTAGCAGCACCTGATGGAGATGACGGTGAGGTATGCGGCATACTCTATCAAGCACTCTGGTGGCTGACCGACTGCACCTGTCACGCAGAAGAGGTCATGGCAACCCTGCACTGGCCTCCTCCATCACAGCCTGTTTACAGGTACCTTTGATGGAGTGATGGAGCATTTTCAACACACCTTTTTCACAGCGCTAGTGCGCCTGAAAGCCACTATTCCATGAGAGTTATTTTACTTTAAAGCATGCTGTGACGAGGCGTGATGGAAAACTGGTCACAAGAAATGATGGCAAGGCCGCAATAGCACTTCCGTGCAAAGGTGGTTTTATTGACAGTGTCCGTAATGAATCGCAGTCTATTTACAGTCCACCAAAGTGCACAAAATATGTACAAGTGATATCCGTAAAAATAGGGGAAAAATATAATAAAATTATATTTACAAAAATATATACAACACAGCACTTTGCTATTAAACCCTTCCACAAAAAGGGTACTACACACAGTACACGTGCCAAGTTTACCTCAAACTACAATCCACACCGAACAGATACGCAGGTTTGGCTTTTAAACCGGATACCCCACCCACCTGGACTCCACTATGTATTCCCAAGGGTGAGTATTAACACGATGCAATTATATAAACAACAATATACATATCAATCATATAACCTTCAGTATTAAAACAGATATACATAACTATACATATTAATCACAGTACACAAGATGTGTTTTATTCATTATCATTCCAGTTATCTTGGGATTTGTATTCCCAACTCTCCCCTAAATCAAGCAACATTTAGGATGGTCCAGTTACCAGAGCGATCGTGCAGGCGCAACACGGGAAATCAGTGACTTCTGGCTTTCCAGCCCGCTAACAGAGTTTGCCATTTGTTTCCGGTAACCTGAACTACGAAACCACACAAACAGACAACGAACAACAATACCTAATATATGTACAGATAAGTTCAATAAACATTTACATATAAACTTATCTGATGTCTATGTGTGTTTATTGTGAGATATTGAAGTAGGATGCAGAAATCGGGTCGATGTGTGTGTTATGTATGCATCTGTAACATTAACCTAGCCCTCATGTGCACCCAAGGGTAGGAAACACCAGAAAAATGAGTACAGTGAATTGTGTGTGGGTAGAATGTAGTGCTGTTATGATCGCGACAGAGCCCTCAGTCACATAACCTCCTTCCTCTCCTAGATTGTTGACTTTGGCAATCTGGATAGATAATCAGCAATCAGATTCTCTTTCTCAGGTCGGTGTCTGATATTAAACTGGAACGGCTGCAGTGACAGGTACCATCTTGTTATCCTGACATTTTGATCCTTTATTGAGTTTATCAAGGTCAGAGCTCTATAATCTATGTCGAGATCAAACTCTCTTCCCAGTAAGTATTATCGGAGACTTTCCACCTGGGCGCTTGATGGCAAGACCTTCTTTCTCAATAGTTGAGTATCGGGTCTCACGAGGCAGGTAGAGGATTGGTTGTTCCTGCATGCTTTTCTCTCCTTGTGCTAATACAACTCCTAGTCAATTGGCTGAAGCATCCACTTGAACTAGGAATCTCTGAGAGAAATCTGGACTTCGAAGTACGGGACTGTTACATACTCTCCTTCAGCCCTTGAAATACCCGCTCAGCTTCCTCTGTTCAAGGCACGGGATTCCTGACCATCTTTGTGGTGAGATTAGTCAGAGGCACTGCAACACTGGAGAACTCTGGTATGAACCTTCGGTACCGTCCGACCAACCCAAGGAAGGCCCGTACCTCTTTTTTTGTTCGTTCGACAGTTTCGCACAGCCTCCATCTTGTCAACCTGTGGTCGGACTTCACTATTGCCCAGCAGAAACCCTAGATATTGTGTTTCGTTTTTTGCCCATTCAAACTTCGTCACATTTAAAGACAAGCCTGCATCACCAATCTTCAGTAAGATCCTGGTCAGGTGCCGTAGAGGCTCTTTTTTTAACTCCCGCTGTAGATGACCACATCATCAAGATATGCTGCACAGTAGTACTCTGCCCCTCGTAGAACCTGATCCATCAGCCTTTGGAATGTTGCTGGAGCTTCGAGTAACCCAAACGACATGGTCGTAAAATGGAACAGTCCTAAGGGTGTTCTGAAAGTGGTGTATTCTCTGAATTGTTGAGCTAAGGGCACCTGCCAATATCCTTTGCACAAATCTAGAGTGGTGATATATTTGGCTTGACCAATCCGTTCTACCAGCTCATCAATTTGAGGCATTGGGTATGCATCAAACCTTGAGACAACGTTGAGCTTCCGGAAATCGAGGCAGATCCTCAGCGACCCATCCTTCTTTGGTACCAGGACGGTCGGGCTACTCCATGGGCTGGTTGACGGCTCAATTACCCCCATATCTTTTATTAGCTGAATCTCCCTCCTCAGCCGTTCAGGCACTCGATAGGGCTGTTGTCGAATGGGAGTTGGGTCAGTCAGCTGGATGATATGTTCAATCAAGTTGGTTCTTCCTGGCTCTGTCCTGAAGAGATTTGGTTGCTTGTCTACTATCTGTAGCAGCTGCTCCCTCTGTTCCTCTTTCAGGTGTTCCAGGATTATCTTTGCCGGGGATCTCTGTCCAGCAACATCTTCCATTTCGTCCTCACCCTCATCTCCATCTGTGGCTCCTTTGCAGGCAAACAGTACTGTGGCTTTGTCTGCTGTCGTCTCTCGTCACTCTTTCAGGAGGTTGACGTGGCACACTTGGCTGGACTTCCTCTACTCTGGGTGCAATACCTGGAAGGTGACAGGTCTCACACGTCTCAGGATCTCATAAGGCCCTTGCCACTTCACTAACAGCTTGTTCGTCAATGATGGCAGTAACAGGAGCACTTTTTGTCCTAGTTGGTATTATCGGTGTCTTGCATACTGGTCATACCAGCGTTTTTGTGCTTTCTGGGCCGTTTCCAAGTTATCGATTGCTTGTTCTCGGTACATCTCCAAACGGTCTTTCATCTGCAGTACATAATGAAGAATACCTTGTTCACATCTGTGGATGTTTCCCAGCTCTTCCTCAACAGATCTAGTGGACCTTGTACAGACCATCCATACAGCAATTTAAAAGGTAAAAAGCCCGTTGACGCTTGCGGCACCTCCCGGTAGGCGAACAGCACAAACGGCAGCCACTTGTCCCAGTCTTTTCCGGTGTCATTATTAAAAAACAACATATGCTGTGTCTCATTCATTCCCTATGTTGCGAGTCAATGTATTGTGAACACCAATTCAGAGACTAGCAACAGTCACTAATTCACTAAACATTGGGATGCTGATTTTAATAACAAGACAGCCCGTAGAAATGTCCGACTCCCTGGGCAGTGACTACTGAACTAGGGAGCAGATGGAGACACCCCATTCATTTACATTGCTGCTTTTTCACCCAACAGAAAATTGGACTTACAAAAGATAGCAACATAAAGAACACTATGCCAATTATGATGTGCTATATAAAAACATAAATCTTTTGTATTTGATTTAGCTGTATTCAGATTAACATGTACAGTAGTGTTCAATGATTCTTACATGGTCAGCTGGTGATGACTGCATGCGTTCAATTCATTCAATGCCCTGCAAAGTCATCAATCACAGAGGTTTTAAGTATGATGGAATTCTTGTTTAGAAATTAATATAATATATTTAAATGAATGTTGCCATTAAAGATTTTGTGGTTGGTAAGTTTTTAAATGTTTTAGAAAATCTCGTATTCTCACCAAGGCTGCATTTATTTGATAAAAATACAGTGAAAACAGTAATACTATGAAATATTATTACAATTTAAAATAATTGTTTCTATATTTTAAAACACCGTTTATAAAGCGGAATTATCAGCAGCAATTACTCCAGTCTTGATGATTCTATATATGCATATTTTGTGCGCAAGAAATATTTATTTTATGAATGTTAAAAACAGCTGTGCTGCTTAATATTTCTTTAATATCTCTTTCTTCAGGATACTTTGATAAATGTAGTTTAAAAATAACAGCATTTTTGAACATATTAAAAGTATTTTTGTCACATTTGATCAATTTAAAATATAAATATTAATTTAATAATAATAAAAAAATCTTACTAACCCCATCATTTTGAAAAATAGACATGTATTATACATCGAAGTGTATGTTTTTCTGGTCTACTGTCTGTAAAGTGATAAAAAACTGAGTGTCCACACTTCCTATATACAGTATATTACCTTGGAATCTTATTTCACCAAATGCCCTGTGAAGCTCATTGAAGTTCAGTTGATCTGAATGCACCCGTTTATTTTCAATGTTCTTATTCACTTTCCTAAACAAAGGATAGAACAGTGGCCTTGGACTCGCTATGATCACACTGTCGCATTTCAGTGTAAAAGCAGCATCATATAAAGTTTTTACTTCGCTCTTCTTTATTCTACAGATATGAGAGTATGTTTCATGTGAGAGTACATTTTAATCATCATATCTGGTGAAAGTATTTTTTTTTTGGTGTAAAATTGCTCGGTGTAAATTTAATCCTCTATTATCTCATAAATACACACTGTATCCATTAAATCAAATCAGGCTGTTGAGGTCTAAAAGAGCAAACATACATCTATATTCACTCACAAAGCCTCAAGTCAGAACTGATAAAGATGTCTTTTTAACTATATGCTGTGAGAGACAGTGACCTTTGGCCACTCGTTACTGGCTTCAGTAGCAGTTCACATCATGGGGTTCAGTGAGATTCGATCCAGTAATCACCACCTAATTACACTCCTTGAATGTCTGTGCTCACCGTTAGCCTCTACTTTCACAAAAACCACGAGAGCCCCGAGGAAAGATTGCGTTTGCTTAATCTGTGTGGGAAACGTAACCTCAGACTCTGTACTTTCAATGTATTGTTGTAGTTCAGCAATGAAGTGTACTATGGCATTTTATTATTTCACTTTTAACATTTCAACACACAGTTTGGTGTTAGTACGTTTTCCAAAATGTGTTTTTTATTTATTTCTTTTTGATTAAGAGTATACATTTCCTATCTTAAATTATACCAATTTGAGCAGTGTTGCATATATATGCAACATAACTGATGAATGCACATTATTAAAATATTTTCAATAATCAAATTGCATGGCAATGAACATGCAAAATTCTGAGCTACGGATAGAGTTTAGAGTTGAGATAGAGTTTTCCTCAAGTATCAGTACTCACTCTCATGCATCCATCCGTTTTTGTTTTGTTTTTCATTACAAACACAAAGCTTTTTACTTCACAAGACATTAACAGATTGACTGCAGTCTTGTGGATAAAGGATATGTTTGCATGAATATGTTGTAGGGAATGCATCAGCTGATAAAATGTACACCTTGAATGAAGTTGCTTCTGCTAAATGTTTACATTTAAAAAGAAAACTTGTCAAAAAAATGAGGTTTGGAAAGTAAAATGTAATCATAATAATCAAATAAATAACAGAAATTAAAAGATGTTAACTACTCAGGGATCGTCTTCATTTTTGTATTTGTAGGAATGAGTACGGTGGGGGAACCACTGAGCCAATTACGTGATGTTATAAAATATGAATTCCTTAATTCAGAATTACATCCGATAATATATTGGCTGATTCTACAACATTTATTCATTTGGAAACTTCATTACCACAGCTGTACGCGTCTCTGAGCTAATGAGGGTTTATCTAAAGGGTATCTGAGATGACTTCATGATGAAGTCTAGCAGACGGACTCCTGTCAGCGAGGCAGAAGGGGCAACGTGTCTGCCTGAGTTACAATAACTGAAAATAACTGAATTACACTGATGTAAATACGGTCACTCTTTCTCTCTCAGACGCACACACACTCACACACAAACATGTGGCAGCTCGAGTGACAATGTGGCTAATTAGCTAGGTTTTACTTTGCTAAAGGTTGATCAGTGTGTCATGATCTCATGCCAGACTATGGAATGCATGTGTGCAAGTAAAACGCAAGTGAAGGAAGAAAGCAGGAAAGCTGGAACGATAGAATCAAGAATCAGATTCAAGGGTAAGAGAAGGACTGACACTTTAAGAGCTTGTTCAATCTGGTCAATTTTGGATAACAGCTTGTTAAACTGGGTTGCGTTTCCCAAAAGTAATGGTAACAAGTTCCATCGTTACTAATAGAGTTCAATAGAACTTACCATCTTAGCTAGCTAACAATGCTTTTGGGAAATGCACCCCTGATCGGCTGCACTTATAGAGCATTCTAGAACTGGTAGACTGCCATAAACCAGCACAAACCAGATACCATGTTCCAAATAACAGCCTGATGACCTCAAATAATCCAAAAAGTAAAAATGAAATCAAAATTAATGTCATTTCTATGGAATCTTGTTTCTGCCACAGAATAAAAAATTAAAATGGCAACTGCACTTTTAATCTCACAATTCAGACTTTTTTCAGAGTCAGACTTTTTTCAAGTCAGACTTGCAAAATGTTAACTAAAAATTGTGAAATATAAATTCACAACTGCGGAAAAAAGGGCAGAGTTGTAAGAAAGTCACAATTACCTTTTTTATTCCATGGTGAAAAAAAAGTCAGAATTCTTGGATGTAAACTTAGAATTCAGAGATAAAAGTCAATTGTGAGAAAAAAATAAAAAACATTTAATTTATAAATGTAAACACACACACACTGTATACACACACACACACACACACACACACACACACACACACAGTATATATATACACATACATATACATACATACCGTAGTATGTTTCAAATCATTTTGTAAAATGGAAGTTCAAGCACTGTAAGTATATTGCAGAATGTAAATCCCAATTCATGTTGACTTTAAGAAGGTTTTTACCTTGCATTATGTATTTTGCAGACACTTGCATTCAAGGTCCTTCCGTTCTTGCTCTCCCTGGAAATCAAACCCATGACCTCGGCATTGCCAGCTGCATACTTCACTGTTTGAGCAACACGAAAGACACATTTCTACTGAGAAAGCTGTTATCATACTGCTCCTTCATTTTCAACTCTAAATGGCACTACACTAGGCTGTATAGTAATGTACAAAAATACAAAATAAATGACAAAAAGATCTGAAAGGATTTATGAACATACTGCTACAGTGAATACTAAGGCTGGGAAATACTAGCCAACTTAAAGCAAGTGTGACATTACAGTAAATGGGCCATGCACCCCATATAATTGATGTGTGACCGATTCTGCACATAAATAGATGGTCTGATTACCTCATTATTATCCCTCTTTGGTGAGCTAGGCAGGAATGTAGGGACGGTCATGGCTCTAATGCTCCTCAAGGTCAGTATAACGCGGATGAAATATTACAGGCCACATCAGAAGGCACACAGAGGGGAGTAATCCACTGTAGCGGTTTCTATTCAGTCAGAAACATCAAACGGGTGCATTACTCAACAATGCAATCCTCACCAATAGGATCATATGAGGATCATGGATATTTACATAAAGTGAATGGTGGAAGGTTTAAATAAACACTTCATACTTAATATCTCACAATGGCTTGTACACAACACAGATCTTGCTCGAGCCGTAGTGTATTTGCTTGCAACTCAAAAATAGATGCCGTATTGCTTCTAGAACAAATGCTGCATGACTCGGAAACTCAGGGGTTAGGGTTCGTTAGAATCCAACAATTCAATCAAACAAAGTACAAGCATTTTTCAAAGATAATACAAACAGATAATATATAGTCAGCTGGTCATTCTCAGAAAAAAAACAAGAAAAAAACACTGAAATGATTACAATGCAATCTGGACACATGATATTATGCTCAGGAGCATTTATATCACTTGTGGTTTTTACTACATTTCAAGCGGAGTTAACCTGTGGTAAATTCAGTTGAATGGGTGGTTTGGAAAGGAACATTACCTCTTTATTAAAGGTCTAACAGCTGAAAAGAAATATCAAGGCAAAAACCAAGCATGTAAAGCTCAGAGACAGGATTGTGTCAAGCCACAGATCTGGGGAAGAGTTCAGAAGAACATTTCTGCTGCATTGAAGGTTCACTGAAGCATGTAGCCTCCATTATCCTTAATGGAAGACGTTTGGTACAACCAAGGCTGCGTGTCCCAAAGGTATCGTAAGCTTAATTTGATCACAGAACCATTGTCACCAATGGAGCTATGATCAACTTAGGCTTACGGTGCTTTTGAGAAACGCAGCCCAGGACTGCTCCTAGCGCTGGCCTCCTGCCAAACTGAGCAATCGGTGGAGAAGGGCCTTGGTTAGAGTAGTGACCAAGATGCTGATGCTCACTCTAGATTTCAGCAGCAGAGACTGGGGGACTCGTCAAGTAGAAAGAAAGCTCAATGCATTCTTAATGAAAACCTGGTCCAGAGCATTCAGATCCTCAGACTGAGCAGAAGGTTTACCTTCCAACAGGACAATGACCCTAAGCTCACAGCAAGAGTGGCCCAGCCAGGCCTGGCTTGACACCAAGATGAATTCCTTGTGTGTAAACACACTTGGCAATAAAGCTCTTTCTGATTCTGAAACATTTCTGGAGAAACCTGAAAATATCTATCAGCCCTCATCCAACATGACAGAGCTTGAGAGGAGAAAAAGGTGAGGAGAAGAATGGTAGATAAATGCAGATGTGCAAAGCTTAAACTGATTTAAAGGGGTCATGAACTGCCTGTTTTTTTTGTTCTGTTATCTGATGTCCACTTATAATGTTATCAAGATTTTTACATCAAAAAACTGTTTGACAGCGTACATTCTTCACAGATGGACAGTGGTTGCTCCGGGATTTTTTTTGTTGGAGGTGCTTAGAGTTAACAGTTCAGAGGGGGTGCAAAAAAAATGATTAAATTGAGAGAAAGCAATGTATGCCTAAACTTTAGCTATCAGTTTTTATATATACAGCAGCTTCGAAAAAGGCATATTTAACTTTTTTCTGTAGTATTAAACTTCTTATATGCCACTGTTATTAGCAATATAATGCTAACTCAACTACCAAATATGATATGACACTTACAAAGGAATATCATTTATGAATGAATACAGAAAAGAGAGAAAGTTGGGATTTTGGCTCTTTAGTTCAATAAAAGCTACGTTTTTTTTTACAATTCATAAAACTATTTCCACACTGGCACACTGTGCGGGTGATAACCTCCACGTACCAATTTGCATCGTATGCGTCCATGATAGCCAGATAAGCATCAAAAATTGGCAATATGGCTTTTAAGAGGATTTAGCATTTCCAATTAATGTAGGCCTGTTATATTCTTATTATTATTTTGGCCTATTATTATTAGATTACTTGTATTAATAAATATCATGAAATAATTGCCCTGCAATAATTGCATAATGCATGCGGAGGACAATAAAATAGGCTATTAGCTTACTCTTCATTGAAAATGTTTTTTTTAAGATTTTTTAAAACAGCTTTATTAGATTATTAAAATTATTAACACCGCAGTCATCAATGACAATTCAGAGCAGCTTTATTTCAGACACTGATTTTCAAAAACAACCTGTTTAATGGAAAATACATTTCTTCTCATGTTTTGCACTAAATTATTTTTGGCCACAAAATAAATATTAAGGGAAAAATTTAAGACACTTACATACCGTTATTAACATATGTTAGAGTAGTCTCAAAGAGAATATGTGCCGTTAGTGCAGCAGCGTTAGCTGTCAGTTTTTTTACTTTCACAATCTCTATAGTAAATTGACCTTCACCGTCTTGCGCAAAGTTTGCGTGCTGCTTGCTTGAGTTGCATGACCCCTCTCCCATAATATCAATTATTTATAAGCCACATATTAGGCAGAGTGCTGTGCAAAGTTTCTTTTTTTTATGTTTATTTTTCAATGTTAATGAGAGTGACACCCAGAGTTAACGAAACAGAAAAATCATTTGGAAATCCTTGTTGGGTGTGGTGGGGGGGTGCTGTGCCGGGGCTAAGCAACTGCAGATGGACACTGCTGCTGTCATTTAGGTTCAAACGCATACAGTACATATCAAACTACCTGTAATAACAGCCAAAGCTGTAGTGACCACATATTAAACAGTTACTCACACTTCTCTGGGTGCAGATCCAATATAGTCAACACAGCATCGTCTTCAATCTTTCTGAAAATCCTGCATCTAATTGTGCCTTGTTTGTAATCAAATCCACAGTGAAATTAAGTAAACAAAGGACACATTCTGGAACTTAACTAAGAATAAAATTGACCAAATACAGTTTATCCTTTGGGTCTGCTACCTACTACTCACGTGAATCGGTGGGCGGGACTAAACAGGCAGGGATGTAGAAGCAGGCCTCTTCTGCGGAGGCGGTGCTTAGCCACACTATTACATCATAGAGTTGTACATCCCACAAGCTGTTTTATACCAACGAGAAAAAGTTTTGAGTTCTGCTTGCAGGATGTTTTTATAGTACAATGACCTCTTATATGTCAAACGATCACTGGGATTTTGATTTCTCAGTTCATGCAATGTATTTATTTAATTTATTATTATTATTTGCTTTGTCATTATGGTGTATGGAGTGTAGATTGTAGATGCTTTCACAAGAAACTGCAGCAATACCAGACAATGGTAAATAATAAGGATGTAGTGCAGAGACTGATAAGAATCAAGCATTTCAGGTGTATATAATGAGTACAGGCGACATGGAGCTATGATCAACTTAGGCTTACGGTGCTTTTGAGAAACGCAGCCCAGGACTGCTCCTAGCGCTGGCCTCCTGCCAAACTGAGCAATCGGTGGAGAAGGGCCTTGGTTAGAGTAGTGACCAAGATGCTGATGCTCACTCTAGATTTCAGCAGCAGAGACTGGGGGACTCGTCAAGTAGAAAGAAAGCTCAATGCATTCTTAATGAAAACCTAGTCCAGAGCATTCAGATCCTCAGACTGGGCAGAAGGTTTACCTTCCAACAGGACAATGACCCTAAGCTCACAGCAAGAGTGGTTTATAGACAACTCTGGGAATATTCTTGAGTGGCCCAGCCAGGCCTGGCTTGTCACCAAGATGAATTCCTTGTGTGTAAACACACTTGGCAATAAAGCTCTTTCTGATTCTGAAACATTTCTGGAGAAACCTGAAAATATCTATCAGCCCTCATCCAACATGACAGAGCTTGAGAGGAGAAAAAGGTGAGGAGAAGAATGGTAGATAAATGCAGATGTGCAAAGCTTAAACTGATTTAAAGGGGTCATGAACTGCCTGTTTTTTTTGTTCTGTTATCTGATGTCCACTTATTATGTTATCAAGTTTTTACATCAAAAAACTGTTAGACAGCGTACATTCTTCACAGATGGACAGTGGTGGCTCCGGGATTTTTTTTGTTGGAGGTGCTTAGAGTTAACAGTTCAGAGGGGGTGCAAAAAAAATGATTAAATTGAGAGAAAGCAATGTATGCCTAAACTTTAGCTATCAGTTTTTATATATACAGCAGCTTCGAAAAAGGCATATTTAACTTTTTTCTGTAGTATTAAACTTCTTATATGCCACTGTTATTAGCAATATAATGCTAACTCAACTACCAAATATGATATGACACTTACAAAGGAATATCATTTATGAATGAATACAGAAAAGAGAGAAAGTTGGGATTTTGGCTCTTTAGTTCAATAAAAGCTACGTTTTTTTTTACAATTCATAAAACTATTTCCACACTGGCACACTGTGCGGGTGATAACCTCCACGTACCAATTTGCATCGTATGCGTCCATGATAGCCAGATAAGCATCAAAAATTGGCAATATGGCTTTTAAGAGGATTTAGCATTTCCAATTAATGTAGGCCTGTTATATTCTTATTATTATTTTGGCCTATTATTATTAGATTACTTGTATTAATAAATATCATGAAATAATTGCCCTGCAATAATTGCATAATGCATGCGGAGGACAATAAAATAGGCTATTAGCTTACTCTTCATTGAAAATGTTTTTTTTAAGATTTTTTAAAACAGCTTTATTAGATTATTAAAATTATTAACACCGCAGTCATCAATGACAATTCAGAGCAGCTTTATTTCAGACACTGATTTTCAAAAACAACCTGTTTAATGGAAAATACATTTCTTCTCATGTTTTGCACTAAATTATTTTTGGCCACAAAATAAATATTAAGGGAAAAATTTAAGACACTTACATACCGTTATTAACATATGTTAGAGTAGTCTCAAAGAGAATATGTGCCGTTAGTGCAGCAGCGTTAGCTGTCAGTTTTTTTACTTTCACAATCTCTATAGTAAATTGACCTTCACCGTCTTGCGCAAAGTTTGCGTGCTGCTTGCTTGAGTTGCATGACCCCTCTCCCATAATATCAATTATTTATAAGCCACATATTAGGCAGAGTGCTGTGCAAAGTTTCTTTTTTGTTATGTTTATTTTTCAATGTTAATGAGAGTGACACCCAGAGTTAACGAAACAGAAAAATCATTTGGAAATCCTTGTTGGGTGTGGTGGGGGGTGATGCTGTGCGGGCTAAGCAACTGCAGATGGACACTGCTGCTGTCATTTAGGTTCAAACGCATACAGTACATATCAAACTACCTGTAATAACAGCCAAAGCTGTAGTGACCACATATTAAACAGTTACTCACACTTCTCTGGTGCAGATCCAATATAGTCAGCACAGCATCGTCTTCAATCTTTCTGAAAATCCTGCATCTAATTGTGCCTTGTTTGTAATCAAATCCACAGTGAAATTAAGTAAACAAAGGACACATTCTGGAACTTAAGAATAAAATTGACCAAATACAGTTTATCCTTTAGGTCTGCTACCTACTACTCACGTGAATCGGTGGGCGGGACTAAACAGGCAGGGATGTAGAAGCAGGCCTCTTCTGCGGAGGCGGTGCTTAGCCACACTATTACATCATAGAGTTGTACATCCCACAAGCTGTTTTATACCAACGAGAAAAAGTTTTGAGTTCTGCTTGCAGGATGATTTTATAGTACAATGACCTCTTATATGTCAAACGATCACTGGGATTATGATTTCTCAGTTCATGCAATGTATTTATTTAATTTATTATTTGCTTTGTTATTATGGTGTATGGAGTGTAGATTGTAGATGCTTTCACAAGAAACTGCAGCAATACCAGACAATGGTAAATAATAAGGATGTAGTGCAGAGACTGATAAGAATCAAGCATTTCAGGTGTATATAATGAGTACAGGCGACATTTTATGTATGAATTTACTGGGTTGAGTAAGACGAGCCTTTAATAATACACTAAAGCTTATTTGTTCTAGAATAGAGAGCTTCTCTAGCACATATACAACCCAAGCATGTCTTAAAGTGTCCCAGCTGTTGCCATGGCACTTTTGTTTCACGTAATTATCCAAAAATTGAATATTCATAAAACTTTTATTTTGAAATCCCGAAAGTCAATTATTACAAGACATTTTGAAAATGGTGATACATCAAAGAGGCTGCTGGTCTCGCAGTGCATTTCAAAATCAGTAAGTGACCCACAATCACTATGGCAACAGCAGCCCTGATCCGTCCCCAAAAGAGGACATACAGTACAGCGCTGCATGCTAAAGGACAGTCACCAATCATTCTTAATGCCCTCTTTTGCTAACACCCACACACACACACACACACGCGCACGTGCACGCGCACACACACAGACACACACTACACACTACACACTACACACACACACACACACACACACAATCCTTACAGATCACTGATGTCCTTAAGCACACTCCCTTTAAACAGTATCACTCTGAAACAAACATACAATAACAAAGCATTCCCTCCAAATAAAGAAATATATACATACCAATAGCAGCAAGTGACCTACATACATACATGCAGTCAACTAGTGGAGTAGGACTTTAATAAAATATGTTTTTTTGAAATGCTGCCATGCATTTTAGTATTCTCTGTGTGATATTGCAAAATAATTAGTTTTTTCTTTCTTTGTAAATTGCTTTTTGTGTCCACCTTAAAAGTTGGAGCTACTAAAACAAAAATTGTTATTGTATTTTGAAGTATATTTTACACATTACATTAGTATTCAAATGCATATTTTATCATAAGAGCGCTGCGTATGCCCAGTGTGATTGACTACTGGCTGAAGGCACTCTTACTGAACGTCAGAAATGAAAGTGCATATCCATGATTTGGAATTTATGTAAATGCAGAAATGGTTGATCTCTGGATGTATTATTCATCCTAAATGAACTGTAACTGAAAAAGGCTGTAGTCTTGACTATCAGTGTCTGCAGCCCAAGCGTCATCCATTTACACGGTTTATATCAGGTCTTATACAGACCCTTCAACACCATCTGAGCTCACTTCTTGGCCAATCAATCTGACGAACTTATTAAGAGCCAGCACACAGTATGAGACTGACACTGTCAGGATTGAGTTCATTTCTAGCTGAGACAGAGAGCTGAAGATGACAACTCAACAGAACGTCATGTTCTGAAAAGCACAATGACTGGACGCAAGCAGGCCTTGAGGAGTCCAATAATAGATGCATTCAAAACGTCTAAGCTTAGCAGCTGCATATTGACGCGCTGCAGCTCAAACTAAAGCTATTATGATGTTTCCAAAAATTAGCATAAACATTTTGAGGATTTATGTATAAACAAGTTTATTAAGTATTAGCTGTTATATAAAAGCAAGTATTGCAGGGTTTTTGCAGGGTTTATGAAAGTACATGTAAGACCTTTTAAAGACCTTTTTAGGACAAGTATAAAATGTGAGGAATAAATGAAAGGGAATCAATATATTCTCTTAACATAGATCTCTAGGGAACAGACAATGATTCGTATTAACACAACTTCAAAGTTCGGAAACACTTAAAACTGATCTTTATTAAATTTTATTAACTTTATATGTAAATATAAATAAATAAAAAATAGCTTAAGGCTTGAATAGCTCTGTTCCCAAACATTAGAATATGGAAATAACTTACTGTACCTTCAAAAAAAAAAAAAAAGTTCTCAGTTTTTTGGGTCTTATTTTGCAGTTTAAATTTCTAAAGATTCTTAAATCAAGATACATTTATACGAGAAGCAAATTGATATAAGAAGTCATGTTTTTAGTGAAACTGAACAAAATGAAGTGATTAATTTATGATTAAAACTAGAACAAATATCTGCCAATGAAATCAGAAAAATACAAGCGATTGAAAGATATTTGTTCTTCTTTTAAACATACACTCACATCATCTTGTTCAATGAAAAAATAAATCATTCAAATAAACAACCTGATTTATGTATGTTTAGATTGCAAAACAAAAACACTGAGTGCATGCAGCATTTAATTCAACATTCAATTTAAGACATTCTACTTTTTCTACATTCTATTTTTACAGTCTTTATGTGTGGAAAGATGAATTATTACCTTATACGACCTTTTGAAGACCCACAGAAACACTGTATTGTGAACACAGTCCGGTCATCCCAGCCATCACTATATTCAAATATAACACACCTCTCATACCTAATCACTCAAATTATAGCATTTCATTCCTTTGTAAGAATACCTCACTGATCGCTGCAAGAGTCTTTAATTTCATTATTTAATCTGCACCAACTGATTCCTTTAAGCTTCCCAAACTATTCCTGGCATGAAATCCTCACACAAAGACAGTCTGTCCTTTAATAAATGACAGCAGACCTGAGGGGGAAGAGAAATGAAGTGAGCGCGGGACAAATGATTTAAAGAATGAGCTGGAATAATGGAGAGATTTGCAGTGTAATGGCTCATTTTCACAGTATTAATCTCTGGACACATTCATTTGTGTGGACAAACTCAATCGTACTATATTGTTATCATAAAATCCCATACTTGCTTTGGAGTTATGTTGTGACCAAAAAAAAGGTCTTGAAGGTTCTTGAAGGTCAGAGCCCTTTCACTTCTGCAATACATTTGAAATGCTGAATATTGGCATTATAAAGGAAATGAACCGATCCATCTCTTCATTCATTCATCTAAAATAATATATTTATGTGTATATAAACGTTTGTGTCTTTTGAATGGCTCTTAATTATATATACTCTTTTTGAAAGAAGGCACTTCACCAAAATACAGTAAAACAGTAATATTACAAATACAGTAAAACAGTAATATTAAAAATACAATAAAACAGTAATGTTGTGAAATATTATTACAATCTAAAGGATCGGCTTTCTATTTGAATATATTTAAAATTGTAATTTAATTATGTGATGCAAAGCTGAATTCAGCTTCATTACTCCAGTCTTTAGTGTCACATAATTCAAAGAAATGATACTAATGTGCTGATTAATTTTTTTATCATCAATGTTGAAAATAGTTGAGTTCAATATTTATATATTTTTTAAACAGCCAATGGTTTTGTTGTTACACTAGAAACTATCCAACAAGCAGGGGCTGACACAAATACCAAAAATAAAATAAAAATACATTTCAAGCCATCACATTTTGAAGATCATGAGAACTACATTGATTCAAACTTTCGGCTGTTTTGAAAGACTTACGATAACATTATGGATGTGGTACAGATTCCTTTAGAAACCTCTAACGTCATTTCATTGGATATAATCTTTGAATCGTACGGAGCGTGATTCGGTGCAGTCAGACAATAAAGCCCTGCAGCAGAGAGAGTGAAGGAAATGGTAAACAGATCAAAAAGAACGACAGGAAGCCAGAAAAATGAAGGATGAGGAAAATCTCTTCTGGGGCTCTGTAATCTTTTTACGGTGTCTCTAACGCCGCTTCAAACCTCTTCTGAAACATGGTGAACCGCCGCGATTGGCTAGCCGAGCTTATGAGAGCTAATGTGATTGTGGCCTATAGTGATATCTACCAAAAGAGGTTGAGTGTGGAGGATTTATGGCTGCTAATATAATCACATGTACTGTTATCTAGTTGTAGGCCATTTTCTGAAAGCCTAAGAGGAATCAAAAACAGCAAAAGCCTCTACCCACTATTATCTAGAAAGATAAGTGAGATCCAAAAGCAAACAGGCAGACTTTCTAGTCACTGCATTAATCTTCATTTTACCAAAAGCCTATTCTCACTCTTCGAGCTGCACTAGTTAAAAATACCCTAACACAGCAAGCCTGTTCAAATCAACCCCTTATCACACACACGGGTTGAGTGACAGGGGTCGTGTCTATCGAGAGAACCTGTCTCTGTCTGCTTCAATGCTCGTCTCTGTGGCAAAGCAAGAGGGAGCGACCCAGCGTGACACTCACTCTAGTTTCAAATGCCATGGCAATCTAAGAACAGATAAGGCACACAATAGAGAGATATCGCCAGTCTCATCGGTGCAACCAGCAAACCTCTATGAAGAAACACACGGACGCTTTGACAGATGGACCATTTTCCCGGCATGGGAGACCACATGTTGGGACCGGTTTGTGACCTTTTTGGTCTCAAAAGATAATTAGCATGAAATAAATGTTAATATACATGGCAGTACAATAGTAAGGGGACACTGGAAGATGCTGCTCATGTTTCATTTTCATGGTTTTGTATAAAACAGTGGTACACTTTTCTATCTTCATACAAAAAGAGTTGTTGAAAATACAGTGACCCTAAAAAGAATATGGATACTTAAGAACAACTTTAGCATTAGACAACAAAATATAACACAAAGCAAAAACAAACAAAAAATGATATGTACAAAGAGAATGCTACTATAATATACATTATAAAAAATTCCACTTTAATATTAACAGGGTTCCTACACATTTTCCATTTCAAAATTCCATACTTTTCCAGACTCAAATGTCCAAACCTCTCAGTAGTCTTTCAGACCATATTTAACATAAATAGTTCATAAAGAATTATATTTAGCTTTATATTTGGTATAAAGTAGTCATCTGCAAATATTTATTTAAATTTTTATTGAATATTTTAACATATTTTTATTTCATACTTTTATAAAATATTTGTATTTTTTTCTCGAAGTGACAACATACAGAGCCCCTAAAATAACAAATAACAATAAGAATAATAAAAAATACAAATAAAGACTGTTACATGCACACAATAAACTTTTTTGTGCCCTCAAGAAACTATTTACATGGGCATGATCATTTTTATGCATGCTTATGCATTACAATTTCTAGTTTTATATAACCTATTTCATGTGTGCATCACTGCCATCTTACTATGAATAAAACAAGAGCATGGATGCACATTAATTTACGGAGATGTGCTTGCTCAAAATGTGGCTTATCTTATGGTAGTACCTTTAATATCAAGGCCTGATGTCCAATTTAACACATCCTCTGTGTTAGCACACAACGAAACGCGAAACGGGCCGATGGCATAACAGTTGACAAGTTCAAGGGTCTTTAAAAAAGACTTGTACTGTAAAAAAAGTGTTTGAAATTGGCTTTCATTAGGACAGTATGCCATATTTCAAGGCCTCAGGTCTCTTTAACACATATTCTGTGGTGGCCAAGAAACCACACCGCGAAGTGTGCTGATGGCACAAAAGGTGGATCAGTGCACATTGTCCTATGCCAAGTTTAATGTTTTTTTGTGCGCACAAAAGTATGTATATTTTTGCAAAGATCCTTGAGACTATGTAATATGGTGCTAAGAATATAGTGAGAAGAAACCCAAAATGCTTATAACCTGAATTTTGCTTAATGAAAAGTGCATCTTGAATTCATTCAGTCGTATTTAACAATCACTAAAAATAACTAAACAGCTGCCATGAAACCTTGCTTCTTGTATGATAAATGTATTTTCATTAAATTCTTAATTTTCTGTTTTAAAAAACTAAATAGAGGCAAAAGTCTGGAAACACAAATATTTTTCCACACTCTGCTTTATTTTCTCCATATTTTTCCAGACCTGGAAAATACTTGAATCAAATTCCATACTTTTCCAAACCCCATAGGAACCCTGTATCAACTTTAAAAATAAATGAATTCTTTATATTGCCTAGCATTAAAATTTGCAATCAGAAATATATTTTCATATTGAATCTCCAAATTAAAGTGATTAATACCTTGATAGCTTTAATATATATATATTTGTGCTGTCAAACGATTAATCAAATCCAAAATAAAAGTTTTTGTTTACATAAAATATGCATGTGTACTGTGTATATTTATTATGTATATATAAATACACACAGTATGTTGAATATATTTACATGTATATATTTATATTCTTCAATTATATTTTATTATATATAAATATATTTAACATATGAACATAACATATTTTCATAAATATATACATGCATGTGTTTGTATTTATATATATACATAATAAATAATGATGGTAATGATTGAATGATAATAACGGATGAGATGTTAAACCGTGTGGTCATTAACACTCCCATGGCACATGCATGTATATATTTCAGAAAAGATATTGTTTACATATTAAATATATTTATATATCATATAAATATATAATTATCTAAATTATATAGATGTATTTACATGTAAATATTTTCAAAATATAAACTGTATGTGTGTGTATTTATATATGCATAATACATATGCAGAGTACACACATTATGTAAACAAAAACTTATATTTTGGATGTGATTAATCATTTGACAGCACTAATACTGTCACTCAAACATGTATGAAAAATCTGTTTTAAAAAATATTTAGCTTGAAAGGTTTTTGTAATATTGACTTTCTCTTAGTTTCTGCTATTACATTAAATACACAAATGATGCAACATTTTCTTTAAACAACAAAATAAAATTGTATTTAATGCAATGGCATTCTAATGTTTAAGAGTACCTTATGTAAAAGTAAAAAAAAACTAAACTAACATTTTAGGGAAAAATAAATTGTAACCATTTACTTAAAGCCTGAGTAATTATAATTATTATACCCTTTAATAACCCTTTATAATACATTGTACATAAATGTAAAAGTGTTACCAAAGAAATCTATAAAAAGTTCAATCTTAAAGACAATGACATTAATACTACAAATGAATAATCTCACAGTTCACCACCGAATAGAAACGTTCTCTCTCATTCATCTCTCCTCAGAGTCCATATGTTTTTTTGCAGTGTCGTTTGGTCTAAAACTTCTCAAATATTCATTATCTATGTACAGCTCCTCATTAGCATATATAGCCTTTTCCACCTAAAAGCTATGAATTATATAATGACCGATCATGAAAAACAAAAACGTTCATTAATAACCAATGAGAGGCCACCTTATTCGACTCTAGATGTTAAATGATAAAATGAATAAAACATAAAAATGTGTGATGAGAGGAAATGGGTATCAAAGTAGTAAAGGGGATTCAGGAATTTAAATTTATGCTTGACCCAATAAATTGTTAAACAAATGATATTAAATAAAGAAGCAAAAAAGTAAGAGAAAGTGTGAAAACAACAGAGGCTAAAAGTGACAGAGAGCAGCGCCAGCTTAAGAGTGTGTGCATAGTAGCTGTTTTTCTGAATTGATTTTGCCAGCCAAAGACTGAGTTTGCATATAATAGGAACAGCTAGCAGCAGGGATATTGCATCTGCAATGTATTCTCTGGCATGAGAAGAAAGCAGAGATACTGGCAAAGGCCGCTGCGCACTACCTGAAACCACGGATGCAGGATGAGGGTAACGTTCTTTGCTAATTGCTTTGGCACAGTGGCACTTTACATTGCTAGTGCGACAGATTTGAGACAAAACTAATCTGAAAGCAGTCTGAGTCATATCAGATTAAATTGAATGTGTGCAGAATATGAAACTGTGGAATTTTATGTGGCATTCAAATAAAGACAGCAGAAAGAAAGGGAGGGAAAAAAGTAATAATTGCTGCCAGCTAAAACGGCCAGGGATTTTAAATACTCCCACATCCACTAGGATTTGGTGCCAAATTGTACAAAGCAAATGTTTAAAAGATAATACTTGCATCCGAGCTTCCAGACAACTATTGTGGTTTCAATGGGGATATTAGTTTATCCTCAATTCAATGAGGAATTGATAACAATAATCACTAGGTTATTGGAGTTGTTTGAAGTAAAACACAATACAAGCAGCTTCTATGAGAATCATTATTCACTTGAACACAGAGAATGTTTTGAAATTCGTCAGATCTCAATACAAACAATAGATGGGAAAGTTTAATGCGTCTTTATTTTTTATCTTCAATACAGGCAAATAAACTGCCACAAAAGTATGTTTGTAAAAAGAGGACTGCACATCTTAAGGTTTCTTTTGTAAATGTGTCGATCTGTTTCTTAAACACAGTGTGGGTTTACAGCATTAAAAGTAAAATAAAAATACACAGTAATCACTATACTACTGAAATGATGCCATATAAATTGTCATGCTTTGATGACCTTCAACTTTGAAACTTTTAATACGTAAAAAATGTAAATACAACTGATAAGCTTGTCACAGCCAGGAGTTATGTATGTCAGTATCTTGCAGTGTGTGAGTGTGTGTGTGAGTGAGAGTGTGAGTGTGTGTGTGTGAAAGAGTGTGTGTGTGTGAGAGAGTGAGTGTGTGTGTGTGTGTGTGTGTGTGTGTGAGTGTGTGTGTGAGTGAGAGTGTGAGTGTGTGTGTGTGTGAGAGTGTGTGTGTGAAAGAGTGTGTGTGAGAGAGTGTGTGTGTGTGTGTGTGTGTGTGTGTGTGTGTGGAGAGAGAGAGAGAGAGAGAGTTCCCTGAACACTGTATGGTCGAGCAATGACAGGTAAATCAGGCGACAGTCTGGCGGCTGAACAGCTCGATGGTGACCGCGCTGAGGAACACTGGGATGCTCTTCTGATGAAAGAGATGCAGATCTACCAGTCCAGTTAGAGTGCGGGAAAAATCTGTCTCCAACAGCTGCATGCTGCCGCTGCCCACTGGACCGGTCGACTGGAGAGAGAGAGAGAGACAGGGGAGAGATGGGTCGGTTTAAACATTTGTAACATGACACAGACTACAAACAAATCAAAGTAGCAAGCACCAAACAGAACAACTTCAACTGCAAAGGAAAAGTAACAAAAAAAGTTAGTAAGTCAAACAACGTCACAAACAGTCGAACAAACTGGTGGCTAACAAAGTCACTCCCTAACTAGCTAACAGCCGATGGCTCATCATTAAAATTCACTAATCTAACTAGTCGTTTGGGGTTATATCAAGCTGTGAGGAATAATAATCTCGGTCACTAAAGTGTCACTAAAACTAACTAACTAAACATTTAAGTAAATCAACATTTATAGGTGTATGTCAAGCTGTGAGTAATACATTCGGAGTAAACGATAAACAACTCAACAAACTGCTACTCTATAACTAGTTAAAAACTAATGGTCACTAACTACTAGTTAAAAATGAACAGTTATTAACTAACCCCTTAGTTTAACTACAGACACAAACCAACAAACTGCTTCTACATAACTAGCTAAAACGCTAATGTCACTAACTACTAACAGGAACTAGGCTAAATAACAAAAGTCAGTAAAACTCAATAACTCACTGAGCCAAATTAATGATAAGCTCTAAGTAAGTGATAGACACAAGCCAGTTAACTAGCTGATACTCCATAGTTAAAACAGGAACCAAGTAACAGAACTAACCAAAACTAACTAGCATTCACCAAGTCAACTTTCAGGTAATGATAAGCTCTGACTGAGAAATAGACAAACCAACAACAAACTACTTTATGACTATTTAAAAAAAACTAATAGTCTCTAACTAACTAGAAACTAACTAACAGGAAATAAGTAACACAAGTTACTAAAACTAACATTCACCAAATCACACTTTGTTTGGGTTTATGTCAAGCTGTAAGTAATGATAAGCACTTAGTAAGAAATAGAAACAAACCAACTAATAGTTACTTCTAACTAGTAAAATGAAATCAGTAACTAACAGGAACTAAATAACAAAAGTCACTAAAACTTACTAATCAACATCCCACAATTCAAACATTGTTTGGTTTTTGTCATGCTGCAAATGCAAATCTTTAAGCAAACAGTTGACACACTAAAATGTTGTTTCCCTGTGTATACTAGCTAACTAACCAACTAATAGTCTCTCCTAAACGGCTTGCATTGAACAGTCACTCAAACAACATTTGAGTTTTATATATATCAGACATTGAGTCATATTATCCTTTATAATAAAGCCAAACGCACAATAAAACACTGTTTCTCTGTACGCATACATCCCTCAAAAACTTCAAAGAAAAAAAGCAGCGAGTCTATTATTAATTGCTTGCCCAGAGTCGAACCAAGAGGGAGCAAACACAAAATGAGGGCATCAATGCACAATGGTGCTTTCCATGTCAAATCTTTTTAGGTCTGACCTCCATAAGGAGAAGTTAGCATCAAATATATTTTACATTTAGAGGGCTTGAGAAAAGAGGGCTCTCAGTCTTTTTGCAGTTTTCTGTGATTTATGAAGCACCGTAATAGCATTCCTGCCTCATAACACCAAAGCACCCCCTCGACACCAGACCTTCTAATACCCGTCCCAGCAAACCAGGCGCATATGAAAATGCTTCTCCTTTGTCTTTAACTTGGTTTTGTTTTCTATTTTCCCAGATCACATTTTAATAAAAGGTCAGCCGGTGTTATTTTCACTCGGTTTTTGAGAGGGAGTTATTCAGATTGTGACCTTATCAATGTGTTTTTGTATTGCCACCGCCACAAAAGGGTGTTATGAACAATATCTGACCTTTTGGCTAACAACAAGTTTGTGTTGATGCTAAAACCTTCCCTGAAGTCCACATGAGAAAAGAGGAAAGAAAGAAAGACTTTATTGAAAAATTATTGACTTGGGGTACATTTGGGAAAACAGACAATGGTAGAAGTTTTCAAATTAGTATAATTTCTATTGGTTCTACTTAATTTCTCCATTCTCCATGGACACCCAGTTATTTAGGCGTTCCCAACACTGTCAAGCTAAGATCAGTCAAACTCGCGTCACTTCGTGTAATGGCATCTCCTGCTGAGCTTTCTTTCTAGAGAATCAACTCCATCTCATTTCCTCACTTCTAACAGTTTATAAAATGACTGAAGGGGTGTGAAGTGAATAATTACACCATTTTGCATTTGACCCAAACAGCTGTTTTCTCTCAAGGATGTAAAAAGGAATGCATATTAACAGTTTATGCCATATTGTAGAGAAACAAGGGGCGAAAAGGACAGTATGCTTGTTTATGCAGTATGCTTGTATTAAAAATATGCTTGTTTAGACTTTGCTCAAGATGGATTTCTGTACATGGAGTGACACCTGTAATGATTCAGCATTCAGGAGCTTCCAGGGACTTACACTGTAACAGCCTATATATCTCCTGACAAATCCAGAGAGAATCACGCACATCACGAACCGCCACAAATACCAAATAAATACACAGCCAAGAAAGTGAAAACGGCTGGTCTCAGGAGGAGATTTTACAATATACATTCTGTCTGGAGCCATCAATCCACACACATACACACACTGAAGAAGTTTTCTGCACCACTCGTACTACAGCAGAACAAAAAAATATACACCTTAAGGCCCGTACACACCGGGACGAATTTCGCGCGCGATATTCGCCGACGTTTAACGCCTCGTGACTAAACAAATGGCGCCAATGTGAGTGTGCACACCGACCCAAAAAACGGCACGCATAAAAGCGGCATTTAAAAAAAAAAAACGCCTCGGGTTCGTACGCATACATCCCTCAAAAACTTCAAAGAAAAAAAGCAGCGAGTCTATTATTAATTGCTATTATCAAGTCCAAAAAGTGTTGCTTAAGTGTCTGGAGCAGCTGAAGTTACAGTAAAACACAACTTGGGGGCGCGATTCAAATTACATTACGATTCAAAACTTTGGCTTCAGTAATACATACGGTCAAAAGTGACAGTAAAGACATTTGTAAATGTTACAAAAGAGTAATATTTCAAATAATGGTGCTCTTTTGAACTTTCTACTCAAAGGACCCTGAGGGTTTTCCACAAAAATATTAAGCAGCACGTTTTCAACACTGACTATAAGAAAATAAGAAATATTTAAGAATTTAAAAAGTCTGAATGAAAGAAAAAAATACTGGGTACCACAAGCAATATTCTAATTCTGTGTCCGTGCAACACAAAAATACAGTTTTTACCAATGTAGTACAATTCACAAACAAATGTTTGTTTATGCTTCAGACTATTTCAATAAAATGAAGAATTCACTTTAACATCTGACTCGCAATCATACTGATCAGGTGTTTATATGACAATGTGAAGTTATACAGTATTTAGTTTTATTTATTTAAAATAAAAACAGAAATTAATTCTTAATTTTTAAATATTAAAAAAAAAATCGGTCACCCTTCATTTTAATTAATTTAATTTGTTGCTTATTTATAGTTAGTAAGGTAGTTGTTAAATGTAGGTAATGGGTAGGATTAGGGATGTAGAATATGGTCATGCAGAATGTGCTTTAGAAATACTAATAAACAGCCAATATGTTAGGCATGCTAATAAGCAACTACTTAATAGTAAGAATTGGTCCGAATACTAAAGTGTTTTCGAAAAACAGGTAAGTTGGAAGAACTTAAAAACACAGACAAACACACTCAAAAGTTCAGAACTGAAATACAAAGTTTGCAAGGAGCCAAGAAAGCACATACACACAAACTAATGTATGAGTCGTCTGTTGGTGCCAGAGCACCCCGCCGAGCTTAAAGAGAGGAAACGGGAAGCTGTCATTGCGTCGAGTGTAAGGCGGAGGTGTGTGAAGAGCAGTAATTGGCTGTTAAATTAGCTTTATCTACTGATTAGGCAGATGTATAATTAGCCAACTGCTCCTTGCTAACGGCACATCGTGCTTTACCACTTCCATGACAGGAGATACAGCACATGCACTGCAGATAAAAAGCTACATTAGCTACTAAATTGGGCATATTTCGACTAGGAAACAAACATTTTAGAAGTACAAAGTGGGCACAAAAAAGTATTATGACATTATGTGACATGCCACAATGTATGCCACTGTATTAAATACTAATAAAGAAAGATAAAACTAGCAAGCCTATCAAAATGATGCTAGGTGCCACATTTGTATCATTTTGATGTATTAGTTGTAATAATACAATTTCTACTGTAATGATAGTTGATATAATACATGTAATATGAGCTGAATATTTTCATAAGTTCTTATGAATTGGACTATTTCTCTCCATTTTCTTTCTCCAGAAAGAGATTCACAAGAAAAAGGCTGCTGTTTTGATGAGTGTAAGGCAGTTTGTTAGACAAACAACAGATGCGCTTAAAGGGGAAAAGCTCCATTTATGATGTCACTGACAACACACGCAAAATATCTTTCTGAAAATATGACAAGCAAAATGTTCTTAATTTCGCAGATGCGGCTTTGATAGTGAAGTTCCTGGTGTCCATGAAGACATGCAGACTGTTGATTTAAGTTAATTAAGTTTAATTTTAATGTACTTTTTGGTTACTGCAAGTCCAAAATCAAAGTGAACTGGACTGAAACAAACATATCTTTAAATGTATGGTAAATGTAGGTTTATCCATAAATACAAACACAATTGGTCCCAAACCAGGTACATTAATACAAATTTTTTTTTTTGTTTGCCGATTCTATTTATTTAATAATATAGTATATAGTGAGAACTATTTAATATTATTTAGACATTTCTCGTATTTGGGTTACAGGAAATTAGAATCTCACAAATCATATAAAATTAACATCTAATTTTTTTTGCCATAAAATTATAATAAAAAAACATGCTAACAGTATATAAACATGTGAATAATATTTTTACTGCATTTATGCCATGAATTTGAAATGTGGAAATAAAAGACATGGATAAAAGGTTCATTGGCAGTCTTGTTAGTGCAACATTGCTGCCGTATCTAGAGCGAGTGCTTTATGATCTCCTAACTGAGCGAACGTCAGCCAAGGGACCGCAGGAAGGACCGTCTCTCCAACTGGAGGAGAGAATCTGTAGTTTAATAATCAGAAATATGCAAATGAAAAACAAAAAGGCTTCAATTTAAATGCAGATTTTGACATTTTACCTTGGATGAAAAAAGAAAAAGAAAAAAGGACAGCAGGATGAGTGGCGGAGTAAATATCAAGACCATTATCAAGGGCTTACTTTAGTATGTGCATTAAGTTGCATATGAGAGACGGCCTGTTTTTAGTCACGTTAACTTCTGCCTGTCTGCCCAGGGCCCATACACAAACACTTCATAATTATTACGTCCTGGACCAAAGTAAAAAAAACACTGATTCTCCTTTGAAAAACTTCTCTCTGTATACATATTGGTCTATTTATGTTTTCTGCTTTATGCTTAATAGAGCATATAGAAATGAGAGTTACAGTACAGCAAACACAAGACTTCAGTAGTAGTAGTAGCCCTTTATTGTCACTAGTAACAAGTACCAGCGAAATTAGCCATCAACCCACCATCTGTGAGAAACAAAAAGCTAAAAACACAGAAGAACATCTGTGGAGTAGACTGCAAGTCACCGAGAGAAGAACGTTCTGGTTTCCTCACCAGTTAATCTAAACTTTCTTAAACTTATTTTATACTTTGTAATTTAACACGAACACAAGATAGTTGGCTGACATGTCTGAACATAGTGACTGGATTTAAACTACGTGATAAACATAAGTATGTATCTCTTCCTGTGTATTTGTCCCACAGACATGAATGATAAAAATAGTGCAGCATTAATACCTAAAAACAAGCTGAAAAAAAAATCATAAGTTTGAACTGAATGAGAGATCCAAGCCATATACGTGTACCAGAACATTACTTTTTTTGGCGAGTCAAAGAGAAACAACATGATAAAAACACTTTTTTTTTAGACCTGCACAAATAATATTAATACCATATAAGCAGGTGATATGTATATCATATTAAATCTTAAAATGACTGTACAAAGCATGATTTACAGTTCAGATACAGGTTGTCTACTATATTCCTCGACTATATTCTTAATTTTCTTTTTAATCTTCTCATGTGATCCAGACTTTTTTTATTCGCATCTCTCAGTCACAACAGTTGTGAAACATTCTCTTGCCTGAGTATATCCTCAGACTAAGCAAATTAAAAAAACATCAGTACAAAGAGCTTGCTGTCCTTCCAAAACCTCTTTCTTTCCCCATGATACTCCACCACACACAAACAACGTCTGCTGTCATGACAGGCTAACATGACGGCTGACATATGCTTTATGAACGAAGAGAGAACTAGACTGAATAAAAGTGAGCGTCGGTCTGGGAAAGAATGTCAAACGGAGTAGAACTCAAACTCTGTCAGGAAACTCTCCACTCGACAGCTGTGATGGACAGAGATGATGTCTGCTAGTTTAGACATTCGATCTTCAATAGAATCTGCAGTCTCTGGGGATCAAATCAAACCCCCATCCACTCAGAACAGTTCATGTTCTCTCTAGAACACAAGAGAACTCACGCATGCACACGCTGTGTGTTTAATAGCTACTCCTATAAACATGTACCGCATGGATTACTCTTGACCAGATGTTCGGAGATATTACAGACAGTATGTCAAATCGTTGTTAAGGTCTGAAATCACACTTGTACAGAGTTTTTTTTTTTAAGAAGAATATGAAAATTAGAAGGTTAACAGATCAAGTTTACTTTAAATTCCCAAACGGCACATTTTCTATTCAGTGTTCCCACTTTTTTACCAAAGAATTTCCATAAGGACTTTTGTACCTTGTACAGATATTCTTGAAGAGCAAATAGATGAAAGACTTTATAGCGGAGCATAAAAAATTATAAATAAAGAAATTAATATTAAGTAAAATACAAAAATAATATATAAATATAAAAAATCTCTTTACTAATTTTATTACCAAATAAATAAATAAATTATATGCACACATTCACACACATACACTGCATTCTCACTATAGAAATTCCCATAAATACGTAAATATTCATTATTACGACGGCGTTTTAGTGCCACATAAAAAAAAAAAAAAATCTAAGATTACGAGATTAAAGTCGTAATATTTCGAGAATAAAGTCGAAACTACGAGAATAAAGTCGAAACACTTCGAGAATAAAGTCGTAATGTTACGAGAATAAAGTCGTAATGTTATGAGAATAAAGTCGTAATGTTACGAGAATAAAGTCGTAATGTTACGAGAATAAAGTCGAAATGTTACGAGAATAAAGTCGTAATATTACGAGAATAAAGTCGTAATGTTACGAGAATAAAGTCGTAATGTTACGAGAATAAAGTCGAAATGTTACGAGAATAAAGTCGTAATATTACGAGAATAAAGTCGTAATATTACGAGAATAAACTCGTAGTAATACGAGATTAAACTCCTAATACTTTGAGAAAAATCACAGAATTGCTAGAAACAATGGATGTGGAGGATTTGGTTAAATCCTACTTTAGATTAGGATTTAGCAATAAGGAAATTCTTTGTCTTGAGTGAGTTATAATTAGTAAAAGGACACTGCAGCAGTTATGTAGGAAACTTAATTATTATTCTCGTAATATTACGACTTTATTCTCGTAATATTACGACTTTATTCTCGTAACATTTCGACTTTATTCTCGTAATATTACGACTTTATTCTCGTAACATTTCGACTTTTTTTCTCGTAGTTTCGACTTTATTCTCGAAATATTACGACTTTAATCTCGTAATCTTAGAACAGACATGGATAAAAGGTTCATTGGCAGTCTTGTTAGTGCAACATTGCTGCCGTATCTAGAGCGAGTGCTTTATGATCTCATAACTGAGCGAACGTCAGCCAAGGGACCGCAGGAAGGACCGCCTCTCCAACTGGAGGAGAGAAGATGTAGTTTAATAATCAGAAATATGCAAATGAAAAACAAAAAGGCTTCAATTTAAATGCAGATTTTGACATTTTACCTTGGATGAAAAAAGAAAAAGAAAAAGGACAGCATGATGAGTGGCGGAGTAAATATCAAGACCATTATCAAGGGCTTACTTTCGTATGTGCATTAAGTTGCATATGAGAGACGGCCTGTTTTTAGTCACGTTAACTTCTGCCTGTCTGCCCAGTGCCCATACACAAACACTTCATAATTATTAGGTCCTGGACCAAAGTAAAAAAAACCACTGATTCTCCTTTGAAAAACTTCTCTCTGTATACATATTAGTCTATTTATGTTTTCTGCTATATGCTTAATAGAGCATATAGAAATGAGAGTTACAGTACAACAAACACAAGACTTCACCCACCATCTGTGAGAAACAACAAGCTAAAAACACAGAAGAACATCTGTGGAGTAGACTGCAAGTCACCGAGAGAAGAACGTTCTGGTTTCCTCACCAGTTAACCTAAACTTTCTTAAACTTATTTTATACTTTGTAATTTAACACGAACACAAGATAGCTGGGTGACATGTCTGAACATAGTGACTGGATTTGAACTACGTGATAAACATAAGTATGTATCTCTTCCTGTGGTATTTGTCCCACAGACATGAATGATAAAAATAGTGCAGCATTAATACCACAAAGTGGATTTTCACATGATTGATGATAAAAACAAGCTGAAAAAACAAATCATAAGTTTGATCTGAAGGAGAGATCCAAGCTATATACGTGTACCAGAAAATTACTTTTTTTTTGGCGAGTCAATGAGAAACAACATGATAAAAACACTTTTTTAAGACCTGCACAAATAATATTCATACATATAAGCAGGTGATATGTATGGTTATCATATCAAATCTTAAAATGACTTTACCATGCATGATTTACAGTTCAGATACAGGTTGTCTACTATATTCCTCTACTATATTCTTAATTTTCTGTTTAATCTTCTCGTGTGATCCATACTTTTTTTATTTGCATCTCTCAGTCACAACAGTTGTGAAACATTATCTTGCCTGAGTATATCCTCAGACTAAGCAAATTAAAAAAACATCAGTACAAAGAGCTTGCTGTCCTTCCAAAACCTCTTTCTTTCCCCATGATACTCCACCACACACAAACAACGTCTGCTGTCATGACAGGCTAACATGACGGCTGACATATGCTTTATGAACGAAGAGAGAGCTAGACTGAATAAAAGTGAGCGTCGGTCTGGGAAAGAATGCCAAACGGAGTAGAACTCAAACTCTGTCAGGAAACTCTCCACTCGACAGCTGTGATGGACAGAGATGATGTCTGCTAGTTTAGGCATTCGATCTTCAATAGAATCTGCAGTCTCTGGGGATCAAATCAAACCCCCATCCACTCAGAACAGTTCATGTTCTCACTGGAACACAAGAGAACTCACGCATGCACACGCTGTGTGTTTAATAGCTACTCCTATAAACATGTACCGCATGGATTACTCTTGACCAGATGTTCGGAGATATTACAGACAGTATGTCAAATCATTGTTAAGGCCTGAAATCACACTTGTACAGAGTTTTTTTTTTTAAGAAGAATATGAAAATTAGAAGGTTAACAGATCAAGTTTACTTTAAATTCCCAAACGGCACATTTTCTATTCAGTGTTCCCACTTTTTTACCAAAGAATTTCCATAAGGACTTTTGTATCTTGTACAGATATTCTTGAAGAGCAAATAGATGAAAGACTTTATAGCGGAGCATAACAAATTATAAATAAAGAAAAAAATATTAAGTAAAATACAAAAATAATATATAAATATAAAAAATATCTTTACTAATTTTATTACCAAATAAATAAATAAATTATATGCACACATACACTGCATTCTCACTATAGAAATTCCCATAAATACGTAAATATTCATTATAGACATTACAATAAATAAAAATAAAAAACTTGTCAAATTCCAATAAATAAAGTAATAAATAAATTACCTATAGAAATATCCAGAAATAAATAAAATACTTAAATAAATAGGCATTAAATAAAAACTCTGGAAATAATTTGTCAAATATATTTTTGACCTTTAATGAGTTTAGAAATCACAGATTGTCTGATTCCAGAAAGGTTTTAGAAAGCCCCCCCGCTGCAATTTTTGTCAACTTTTAGGAATATGTATGGTGGCATACAGATGACCTCAGAAGCTAATATACATGGTGCAAAAGTTCCATAACTTAATTATGATTTCTTGGGGGTTATAGGTCTACATATTTCACGTGTGTGGCATCAAGAGCTAAGGAAAGCAATACATGTAATAATTACTGGTGTGTTAGAAGTAGTGGATCCATGGAATTATTTCAGAGTTCAAGTGGTCAATGTAAATGTTATTGGTCAATACAGGATAGAAAGTAGATCAGTCAGAGAAAGAGAAACTCGTCCAAAACACAGCAGTAGAGAACCTGATTAAACCGTCCACGACAGTGTATTGACTGTGGCTGAGCAGACAGGAGGACACTGAGATTCACTTCTTCAAATCAACTGCATAGGCAGGGTCCAAAACTAACTTTGCCACACTTGCTAATGGTGGGTGACTTGATCAAATTTACCAGCTGTTATTACTTCCCACCAGCCATAAAAATGTAGTTTGCACTATAAAAAAAGTTAATAATAATAAAAAGTGTCTACATTCTGTGTGCATTTTTCTCTCCTTTTTTGTGGCTTAATACAAAAAAGTTTCACAGGTTGCCACATGGAGATGAAAATCTTACTCTAAAAAATGCTGGGGTATTTGTTTTAACCCAAATGCTGGGTTCAGCCTGCTGGGTCTTTTTATTGGGTTGTTTTTAATATTTTGACCTAGGTGCTGGGTTATTTTTTCTACCTAACCACTGAGTTGACCCTGTCTCCGATGAAACTTCTCAACAACGCAGCTGCTGTGAGCACTGGCTTTTTAAGACCACCGAATAGAGCGGTTCTCAGTGGCGCAGCCGCCGATTTGGTGGGCTCTTTCCAGGAAATAAAGGTTTGCATTCATTTTATTTCATTTATAAAGTTTTGCGCTGGAAACGCCTTTGCCTTGCATAACAATGGATTTAATTGTATTCATTATAACACTGTGTAATTTAATTTAATGTTAAAATATGTTATCTAATTTAATTACGGTTTGTTTTTGGACAGGTTTTGGAGTCAGTCACGCCATCTCTCAGCTACGACTGAAACGTGAAGTTGCGGTCTAAAGTTCGCAGATCCCCCGCGAACAGTAGCCCTTGGGTCAAAATAGCCCAGCATGTGTTCGTGCCAATATTTACCCAGCGCTGGGTTGCCAAATAACCCAAGTTGGGTTGTTTTTAACCCAGCATTTTTTAGAGTGTAAAGCGTCTTCTGACAGAGGCAGCGTTGCAAATTTGATTGCTGGGAATGCTTCAACAAAGGCTAAAAACAAACAAACAACAACAACAATGAGATGAACAAAGTTATAGAACATTTGCAATATAAGTTGCATTAATTAATTTTTGCAGGACACTTGCAAAAAGTTTCATCTCCAAAATCTATACATGACTTAAGACCCTCAAAAATACGCTTCAAACTCAAAAGTGCAGCTGCTTATTAGCAAATGATCCAGAGAATGATTTGGAATAAAATGCATTGACCCCGAAAGGGAACTTTAAATTAGAGCATGTACTGTGTACCAGTTCTCTAAAGTTCCCTCACTACATGTGCTCACTTGCAAAAATATTCTTGATTTCACTCTCATTAATAGCTCATCAGTGAGATTAATCAGAGTCCATCAAAAGGTGCAATCATCCCCTGATTGGGCGGGAGGAAATGCCAGAACGCTGATCAAAACATGCACAGAGACACCTGCCGTTCCAACGTCGACAATCAAAGCGGCCCTACTGTTACCATGGAGATGATCAAAGCCAGGATCTTCGTCATCCTAACCTTTGAGGTTAAAGCAAGACATTGCACTAGCAAAGGTTAACACAGGGATACATTTACCTGTCAGAGTCTGTAGGCTCAGTGGATGACATTTGTGAAGCCATTATAAAGGCTATGTGGAAGCTTAAAAATGAAAACAGGTCAAAGCTTGAGACACAACAATCTGCTATGAACTTTAAGTGAATTCTAGTCTTATTTAAATAGAGAACGGTTGATAATTAAGCATCAACCGTTTCATTTCAAACATTACAAATATATGCAAATAACTTTCTTATATATGCAAATGACTATTTCTCATACTTAGGTATAGTGATTTGAACAAATCCCTAAATGTAAGCATTACATTTCAGCATGCAACTCTTTGTGCTACGGACACATCAAACCATGATCCTAACTAAAAAGAGGTTTGCTGTTGTGCTGTTTTACAAACGATTGAGATCAATGTGTGGATGATCAATATGGATTTTATTTGATGGCCAATAAATAAATGGCTTATATAACACAATTTAAAGACCGCAAATAACACATGCAATGAAACTGATATTTATTTTATGTAATATTTACCAAAATAATTAGAATAAATTATTTTAATATGAATCAATTTGAAAAAATGTGAACTTGATAAAAAAAATATTTTAAATTTGAATTTGTACTTCATAGAAATTTCTTTATTTTGTCCTACTAGATCATACTTCACACAACAAAAAGAGAAAGTTAAAAACAAATAAAATGGAAGTAAACACTATATATATATATATATATATAAGTAAAAAACAAGCTGATATATACAGCCTGGGCATATGGTCTGACCATTTTTTCATTTGGCAGGTAAATATGTAAGCCAGATGTACATTATCCTGCTTATTACACGCTACATGCCAAATATGTAAATATTTACTCACAAAATATTGATATGAGACAAAGCTGATGCGAAGAAAAACTGTTCATACAGCTTTGAGCCTAGACAAAGTTCAGACAAGATGGACACTTAAGGCATAGTCATATCACTAATTACACAGCTTTTGATCACAAAAAAAGGCAAGGGCATAAAATGCTATCTTACCTATTTAAAGGGGTCATATGACGTTGCTAAAAATAACATTATTTTGTGTATTTGGTGTAATGCATTGTGTTTATGTGGTTTAAAGTTAAAAAAACATATTTTCCACATACTGTACATTATTGTTGCTCCTCTATGCCCCGCCTTTCTGAAACACATCGATTTTTACAAAGCTCACCGTTCTGAGAAGCAAGGCGTGCTCTGATTGGCTAAATACCTCAAGCATGAGACGGAAATGTTACGGCCCTTACCGTGTGTTGTGATGCCGTGTCCTGGTCGCGACGAGACAAAAACAATAAAACCCATTATAAAAGAGGCATTTGTTGCATCCATTGGGGACATAATTACGGATTATACTGACTGGTCTTTTTATGCATCACATCGCGCCACGTAAACATTACCATGTTTGTATTTGTGATCGGAGAAACGACAAACAACAAGAGCTACTCTACACAGCCCAAAACTCGCGTTTGAATAGTAAGTAGCAAATTCTTTAAATAAGAAAAGTAAACGTACTTACAGGTAAGTCAGAAGCATCAGACTGTCCTTGAAAAGTTGGAAATGCCCCACTTTATAGAAACAGCCTTTGTGCAAGCCAGCACTGTAGGCTACTCTCCTACCAGGTTCAGGAGATAGCAGGGGTGTGAAGTAATGAATTACAATACTCACGTTACAGTAATTAAGTCATTTTTAGCAGTAATTGTACTTTGAGTAGTTAAAAAATTGTGTACTTTTGTACATTTTAAGTGATGTATCGGTACTTTTATTCCGCTATTTCCCTCCGTTTGTGGTCATTACATGCTTATTTTAATCATGTTTATCCATCAACGTGATTGGATAGAGAGTAATTGGTCTCATGACTTTCATAAAATCAAATTGTGCACAGAAAACTTTAACCGCAAACTGCTTTTTATTATGGCTGCTGGAAGTGCATTCTTCAGGCATCAGTTCAGTCGAGTAATTAGCATCTTCCTCTAATATGTGAAGGTAAATTTCCGATTTCTGCTTAGTAAATGATTTGTATATATGCTTGCCTATCTACAAGGCCTGAAATTTGGTGTGAGGTTGCGGGTATTGCGTACAGTCCCGAAGTGCCATGTTCAGTATAATTCCCACTCACTTAGAGACGCACTGCCTCGTCTCTCCCTCAAGGTTGTTTTTATTCGTCAAATACTCAATTATACAGAATATAATCAGTAGTGAAATGTAAGTCAGGTCAGGTCTGCTCAATGGACAGTGCAAAATATGTAACAAGATAATATATATAAATATAGGTAAAAAATAAAAATTACTAAGAAAAAATAAAGAGTAAAATGTGCAATACAATATACTGTGGACTTAATAAATAATAATATAAGCAGGGATGTGCAAGAAGAATGTGCAAACAGGTTGTACCGGGTATATACACATAGCAGCAATACGGATGATGGAGAATAGTGATTATTTTACAGTTTATTAAATTGAGTCATGTAAATGTTATTAGACAGAGTTTGAGTCTGATGGCCTGAGGGAAGAATCTCCTCCTCAGTCTCTCAGTTTTTGCCATCATGCTCCGGTAGCGTTTGCCAGATGGCAGTAAAATGAAAAGATGGTTACCGGGGTGATTTGAGTCCTTGATGATTTTAGCAGCTCTGCTTTTGCAGCGTTTGAGGTAGATGTCCTGCAGAGAGGGGAGAGCAGACCCTGAGATGCGCCACACAACTCTCTGCAGAGCTTTGCAGTCCTGGTTTGAGGCGTTTCCATTCAGTCAGTACACTTTCTATGGCCCCGGAATAGAAAGTTTTCAGGATTGCTGGTGAGAACCTGCATTTCCTCAGCTGTCGCAGATGATAGTCTTTGTCTGGCTTTCTTGACCTGTGTTTGAATGTGTGCAGTCCAAGTCAGATCCTCTGAGAGGTTTACACCGAGGTACTTGAAGCTGCTCACCCTCTCCACAGGGGTCCCACTGATCATAAGAGTGTAGGACCGCTGCTGTCTCTTCCTGAAGTCCACGATCAGCTCTTTAGTTTTGCTCACGTTCAGAGAGAGAGAGTTGTCTTCGCGTGCGTTCTGCAGCAGTCACTTGGATAACTTGTTGTTGCTTGTTGAATTTTGATGAGTTTGAGCGCGTGATGCACACTGTGAAAAAGTGTTTTGGAAACACTAAAATGCTTGGAAATAATGTACTCAAACTGAGGACCGATATGCACCATATTAATGACCCGTGGCATTAATATAGCCTACTGCATCGGTGTCAACGCATGTAATAAAACTGCAGTTCGTTAATAATGTTTTGGTTTGATCCATTTTATACAATCCGCCTTCATTTAGCAAGTGCACTCGCGCATAAACAATTTCAAGTTCAACACTTTTTGCTCCATTCAGTTGTGAATGCTGCTGATTCACCGAGACCGCCGCGGCTCAGCAAAGAGACATGCGTTTGTGTTTTCTTTTGAAAAAGTTTCATTTTTTGGAAGGTAATGGTACTTTTACTTGAGTATGTTTTTTCAGTATTCTTTCCACCACTGGGAAATAGTCCTCCGTAAATTGCGCTGCACACACTCTAATATTTGCATTGTACTGTTCTGAAACAGTGTTGTAAATACAACTTAACCACCGATTTCTAGTTGAGTCCTCTTTTGGAAGCCCAAACAAAGTAGTTTCGCTTTCACAACGAAACAACGTCTCTAGGACATGGCGCCGGCGGCTGCAACAGTACTACAGCGAGAATAAAAAAAATCACGCCCCCTTTGCGTAAACATTTGGGCGGTGTTATGAAAATCTCCCCACATCGTGACAGACATGTGGTGGAGTGTTTGAATGAGCTGTTTTAGGAGGCGTGGACAAGTCTTAACTTTTATAAAGAATATCTCTTTGGTTTTGAGACTTTCGTCTTTGCAACTTCAGGGATCTTATCTATGGATGAACAGATTGTAACACTCCAAAGAGAAAGGAAAACTTGCAATAGCATCATATGACCCCTTTAATATTTTGAATCCATCCCAGTGTACAAAACAATCATTCTGGCAAGAAGATAAACACTTCAACAATATTACTGCAGGCCTGCTACATGATTAATATGGAAGTCTCTGGTGTCATTTTACAGTGAATACAGTTGATAACTGAGCCGCAAGATGATAGCAGCTGCGTTTGGATGAAAGTAGGAAGAATGTAGTGGTGTGATATGAGAGATGTAACAGAAGTGCCGGCCTTAAACACCCGAATGAGTAGTATGTTATTCAGAATCGCTAATGAATTCGGATGATATCGATATTGGGGAATAACACACTTTGGAATGTTGCGACTGCCCAATCAGAATCAAGCATTCTAGAGAGCTGTGTAATAAAACTGGCAACCACCTACAAACAGACCAGAAAACCCTAGCAATGCCCTGGCAACCAGAATACTATAAAGTTTAGCACAGGCAAGCACCACTCACTCTTTCATCAAATAATGCACAAATCAAGTTATATTTCAGTGGTTACATAGAGACCATTTTTTGGGCCCCCTACACCTAGCACATTTCACTCCCTGACATGACTCAAATAGGCAGACAGGGCTTTGAGGAGTTTAAAAAGTGGACTTGATAACCTGTTCAAATAACACCCACGCAAAAGCATATTTCTGCCATGAATAGAGTGAGAGCTCTCACGACCAATGTGCTCTTATGCTAAACCCTGCAACGAACAAAGAACGTTTTGTCAAAGCTGCACAATGACTATGGTGTGCACTGTGTGCTGGGAATAGACTGTCCACTAAAATGATAAGCACGCTAGACAGAATTGAGCTTTTTCAGCTCCATTCAGTTTATGTTTTCATCTCACTGAGTAGAGACATACAGCATGGCAAAAATATTGCAGATAAAAGGACATTTTGGCTTTTTTCCTATCCGTGCTTTGAAGGTACATTTTTCATTGGGGACAAAATGTTCGAGGATGTAATTAATGTAATATGTGAAAACAGAAGCTGTATATTACTAACCAAATATACCCACCATCAAAGCACAGAGACTCTTAATTACAGCAAAGATGAGAGGCCACAGAGTATATAAGCTTCCTTTGATGGAACTGTCCATGTTATTCCTACACTCATGAAAAATGCAAAAGTAATATAGAACTGGATTTTCATATTTTCAGAGAAAAAGCTTGCTACAATGATGACAAGGTGTTCTACGTGGTTGCTGAGGTGCTGCAATGCAGTTAACAAGGCATTCCAAACGGTTACTTTAACATTGTTTACAGTTGCTTTAAGTTCTAAGTTATTATTTTATATTATATTTAATGGATAATGCATGGCTAGCTGTGCATTAAACTATTTTAATGCACGAAGTGAAGGCCAAAAACTTGCATGGTTGCCTTGGCGAAGAGCATTAACCCTTTACGATTCCTGTAAAATTTGCCTAAAACGCCTAAAAAAGGCATACCCAAATTAAATTGCATGCTGTTCTTGAGCCATTTGGATGATATGCATGGTGTTGGTCTCCTTTGAAAGATGACACTATGAGGTTTGTTTCTCAACAGTCAGAATCACTGTAAGTCTTACTGATATTGAGTAATAGCACATTGAATACACTAAATAATAAAAAAATAATTCCGCCTGCATTTTTTTTGTAAATAGAAGCCTGCAGATGACTATAGCTGGGAGGTATGAACTGGAAAATACATTGGGATTACAGAATGAAGCCTCACCAAGCCAAATTTTGCATTTGATAAACATTATATTAGAAAATTAGTGTTTTACACATGTTTATATAATTTTATGTCTAGACGCTTCCAAAAAATGTACACTTGGGAGACTCCAAGCGACCCTTTGTAACCAACGACACATACAATGCTGTAATTCTTGAATGCCTTAATGTACAGTCACCATTTTGGGCTCTAATGAAAGGTTACACTTAGAGCTATTCAATTTATCATCCAGATTCACTGTCAATAATTGCTGACACATAGTAACTGAAGCATAAACACATTATAGTGACATTTATTTATAGAATCCAAAATGTGTACACTTTTAAAATTACATATATATTTATAATTTTTTTTTTTCCTATATTTATATTTCTGTACACAGTACATTAAATTTTTTTTTTCTTATATTGGTGTTATATTGCATCCCTACTGTGTTATTCCTATGTCTGTACTATCATGCATGTCTTCATTAAGTCAACAAAAAGTGGTCTGATAAAGACACAGATTGTACATGCTGTGTTTATAGTATCTTAAAATGGTTTACATAGTTGAACTCACAAGAATCTCAGCTTTCCGTGGATATATGACATGGGAATTTTTTTCTTTTGACGACTTTACCCTGTCACTACTAGGCGTGGCGGTACGTGGATTCTTAAAGGGTTAAAATTGTTCAATGCACAGTTAGCTGTGTTTTATCCCGCTTATACAAAGGTAATTTGACAGCACTGACATGATAAAGCTGTTAATGATGTTCATAGCGCAATATTTGACCGGAAGGGTAAAAATGACGGTTATTTTTGTCAGTTACAGTTCGTTAGTGCTAGTACTAGTGCTTCAAATCAGACACAGAGATGAAATAGTGCAGTAAGATCACATTTATTTAAATTAATTATTGATCGATTGATCAAAAGAGAAAGACAGTTGTGTGTGTTACCCATATCTGCACGTCTTATACCATAGTATAAATTGAAATATACATATATATATTATAAATATATTATGTATATATGATACTAAAATATACAATATTGAATATCAAAGCTAACAAATTCTTGAAAAATAACCAAAAAAAAAGGTTACACTATTTTAAAGGTGTCCTTGTTACAGTGTAATTAAACATGTAAGTATTAAGTAATATTAATTAGGATTTGGCTTAGGGTTACTTGCGTGTAATTATGCATACTTAATTGTTATTATAATAGTGAGTAAATGTAACATGTAACAAGTACACCGTAAAATAAATTGTTACTAAAACATTTATACAAAAAAAAATGGTTGAATAACAAATAAAATAAAACTAATAAAAATAACTTTTTAAAAAGCACAAATAGTAAACAACCAAAAAGAGGTCATGTAAGGATCTATTCACATGGAGAAACATCTAAATTCACCAAATTATTTCTTTAAAACTGTTTCTGACTGTTTTCGAATGTAAACAGAGCTTGGTCTGTGCATATTCTTCTCCCGATTCAGACGAGACAACTTTTCACTGGAGAAAGCCTTATTACTGATAGAGGACTCATATTTTAGCCAGAAGCAATGGTTTGAAGTTTAAAATATTTTGACGGATAAAACATTAACGGATGGACTGGAGTGGTGTGGATTACTGTGATGTTTTTATCAGCTGTTTGGACTCTCATTCTGACGGCACCCATTCACTACAGAGGAATTTTTAATACTAAAATGCACCAAATCTGTTCTGATGAAATAGAAATGAGTCTACTCAGAAAGTAAAATAAAAATAATGTATAAATTGTAAATTCAAAAACCAACCTGAAAACTACAAGACTATAAACAGAGAACTTACACATTGAAGTTTAATTCATTGTAACAGTGATGCTGTATCATTAATGAAAGTTGAAGGGTTCAAGAACAACACACACACACAAAAAAAAAAAACAGTATCCACAATACTGTGAAAACATAAGTGATGTTAGACTATGATCTGTCCTGTGACAGATGGTTTTGGTTCAGCTACACTCAAATTCAAAGTGTGAAAATCAATCAGAAAAACACTTTTCAGGTCCGGTTACTGTTTTTTGCCTTGTAGGCTGGATCAGTTTCAGGTCTTCAGACTTTTGACTTCAGAGCATAAAATTGGCCATCAAAAACAAAAAAAACTATTATGATGTCTATTTAAAAACTACAACAACAAAATGTGGCTAACCAACCCCTAAACTAGTTTTTACTAGTTAAAAGATTGTGGCATCAGTGTTTTCTACTTTCTTCATCTTTTAATTGTGACCATTGATTGAGTATTTTCTCTTCCTGGCTCCCTGTTGAGATGAGCTCAGCAGGGAAAGAGGCTGATCGGTTTTGCGTCTGAGAAACTTCTGATTACTACTGGAGCCGAAAACATAGCTGAGGGCAGCAATCACGGTGACCAAACTGGCCTGACAATAACTGAAACCGAGTTAAGAGACGATAAGAGAGAATGGCAATATAACTGCAAAACACTGCTAGGCAATGAAGCGGATGATTCCATAGGTGGCGGCTGTTTTCAGATAAACACTGGAGAGCTAAAATTAAACTTCCAGATACTGTTATTGAGGGTTATGGTTAAATCGGTGTGTGTGTGTGTCTGCAAATCGAAACTTTGCCGTTATTTTCATGTCAAATCCCTGTCAAAGAGTGGCTTCGAACTTGTCAGATTTTACCAGCAAAACAAAATTGAGTATGCATAATTATGGGCATGTATTTGTTTGGTTTCTGAACTGTTTATTCATGCTTAAATTATAATTACATGAATGTGGTTAATGGCTGCTATTCTCATGTTGACATGGCATGTAAACTGTTGAAACATGGCATTTAGAAGCTTTTTAAAGGAAAATCGATTTACAACTCGGGTAAATAAAACTTAAATATAAGCCCTATGAGGTCAGTTTTTTCACGTGTCAAATATTAATGAGTTCATACTATGATCATGAATGATTTAACCTCTGAACAAGAGTGATATTTCCATTTTGTACAGTAGCAAAAAAGCTATCCCACTATGAAAACCAATCTAAAGCCTCAATCTTTTATTCAAAATGTTTTTGAACAAGATTATATTGTCAGATTATGGAATTTATTTACTCTCTAAGTAAATACACCAAAGATTTTATGCATTTTAAATGCTACAAGTGAATTTAAGTATTAAAAAAATCTCTGAATACGCGATTCTGATTGGCTGGCAAGTATGCATTAAAACTCTTTAATGCACAGGTAGTTACAAGTCAGTTGAATCACCTATATTAATGTGCTGCTTTAATTGATGCACACAAACCCACACCCATCTCACACACCCCAAACTCTCACACACACACCCACACACAAAAAAATATTTAATGCACAGCTAACCATGCATTATGACTTAATGTACACTATAAAAAAAACTTTAAAATAAAATGGCTTGATATTTAGTTAATAAAAATCTAAATCTAAAATAGGGAAAATTAGAATGCGCAATTAAATATTCAAAAAAATTATTGATCAATACCAATAAACCCAAATGCATTCTTATGCATGTCTTTACAAACATCGATAACGATACAAAATGTATACTGGACCAGTATGTGCTTTGGCTTCTGGTTTAGAAAAGGTAAATTACTGAAAAAAAGACAGTTTTCTGACCATGGTTTCTTGCCAACCCAGAATGCCCTTCTAAGAACACAAATCTAATTTCATAAGCAATAAGTCTACGATGAGCCCACGCTAACATGACGTTAAGATGATACTCCATTTGCCCTCAATCAATACAAACTGGTTTATCTGCAGGAGTCGCCCGCAACTAGAATTAACATCTGGACTGAAGTTTGCCTCAGATTCAGTTACTGCATCGAGTCACTGCAAAGCCTGATAATACAGTAAACCAAAAGGGCTTCGAAGAAAAATACCTACCCGTAACATTTGGTTGACTCTCTTCACGGTCACACAGAGGATAACAAGGTTTCATTATAAAGAAAATGGACAATTAGAGGACAAAATCTGTTCTAAACCACTAACCCCAAGTATTAAACTTTGGAGAGTAACTCGCCCAATGACACATGAACAGTATTTCATATAGTGTGGCTCGATGAGATGTGTGACATTACTTTTCTAAGTTTTTGGACTGGCAAACAATAAAATAGGTGACAAAAGTCCTACAGACTGAAAATCTGAATATCAAAGTAACCTTATAGCTATTCAGTTCACAGTATTACAAAGCTTATTATAACCACTCTGCACTGTAATAATGTGAACACGATTATCTGTAAAATTAAAAAAGTAACAAGATAAACTCATGCAAAATGCACTTATTTGGATTAAAAAAAGCATTTTTCTATTTTTGTGTCCCCTGCGAGCATTTTCTAACATCATGATTTACAGTGACTGATGAAAGTAATGAAAGAAAAGCTCAGAACAGTATTAACATCAACTCTAATTAAAAACTTTACTCAAATCTGCTGAAACTGTTAACCATGGTTAAATATGAAACTAATGAACAGAGAGACAGCAGTTGTCTCCAAAGTTTAACTTCAAGGCTCATTGATCTGTATTCAACAATGAAAAAAAAAGTTTAAACGATTTGAACATAGTCATTTGTTTCTATGTTTTACAAGGCATGTCACTCATATTTCTTTGTCTGTTAATGCTTAGCACTCAATGCCAACATGCTTTGCTTAAAATTACAATCAATGCATCACAACTGACAGATTACAACACATTAGAAAAGACCATAAAATCTTATTGGAGTGTTTGTTTGTGTGTGTGAATGGTCACATATTAGTGTCTGTGATTGTGTGTGTAACTCAAGGTTAACAAATATTGACAGTGAATTATCTTCAGAATAAGGGTCGCAGGTGGCTTCAACAGGACTGATTTCACACACACACACACACACACACACACACACACACACACACACACACACACACACACACACACACACACACACACACAGACACAGACACAGACACAGACACACACACAGACACACGATAGCAACCTGCTAAAAATCTGCTATACTAAAAGCACTGCTATACTACAGAAATATAGTTATTTCTAAGTACAAGAATTTGTCTCAAGTTAAAGCAATGGATTCAATGCACACTTAAATGTAAAAGTGAACAGAAATAGTCAAGACAAGCTCTCATTCCTTAACTGCTATTAAGTTCCTTCGTTCAAGTCAACAGTTCTGGGATCTGATTCTCTCATGTTAATATAATTACACGCATGCTCTTGTAGTTATTAATTTCCTGAAGAGGTGATTAGCAATTAGTTTCATTTAGGCAATTGAAAAGTCAGTGTGCTCTTTATTTATATGTACTCTTCAATGAACTCTCAACTTTATGAGGGTGAAAGTGCCAAAAAAAAAATATATATATTTATCAACTTGTGAAAATCTACATTAATGTTTAAATTTGGGACACTTTCCAAATGTCATTTAACAGTACTGAAGAGTGGGATGAACTATGCAGCTTTTTGCTTGTGTCATTCAGTTGGCAAGACAAAATATTCCAGGATTCTTGCTATTAACTGAATATATAGAAACCTTAAAAAAAAATAAAAAACTTTTGTTAAAGGGTAAATTGAGAATCAATAAGGAATACATAGTTTATGTTTCAAATAAAAATATGCACATAAATGATATATTTTTTTTTAACAATTCCATTCCAAAGTGTTATTTTAAAACACAATATGCACATTTGATTAAATTAGATCCAGTTGCATAAAACAATTGAAGTGAAATACTGAAGTCAGTAATCATTGGGGTTGCAAGCAAGTTAACAATAACATGCTTCTTTAATCAGTATTTCAACAGTTGTGAAAACTATTACAGATGCATCTTTCATAGGTACGACGACAAAAAAACCCATTAACATACTGAAGCACTGAAAATCCAGTTCATCCCACATCATCTGTCCCATTTCAGCACCCTGTTTTGCATGCAATAACATCTGGAAGTGCTGCTATATGATCATGCAAAAATGGAATGCATTTCAGTCTCGGTTCTCCAGGTTGTTAGAAGTAAAAAAAAAAAATTGAAGAGCCGCAAAGTGCAGACTCATTTACATATTCTTAACATTTGGAGTAATGTCACACATTTTTCTGTATGGAATGTACCTCTGCACTTCTACTTCTTAGACGGACAGTCTGATAGATAGACAGTTTTTTAAATCCCCAAAGGGACATTCAGTACACCGAGGCAAAGAGAAGGACACCAGATATTGAGTCGCATATTCATTTCCATCATTTAAAGCATGAGTGCAAAAGCGGAGTCATCACAGAGTTTGATGAAAAGTGCTTATGCGAATATCATATCAATTATTGATGTCATGACACACCCGCTAGCTTTTTTTAAACTACTTTAAATTTGGCAATTTAACAACTTGATTTCTTCAAAATTCACCAGACCTGCAAGTTAATCCCATAAATGTTCTTACAATCTGAATTATTTAAAAAATTATAATAATTTGGGAGTTTTATTTTTCCAGAAAACACTGATTGTGATTAATTGTCATATTATGTAATACATTTTTCATCTCTAATGAATAATGAAACTTAAAGACTTTAAAACATTTGCCACCAAAAATGGTGACAGGGCCAGTGTCTGACCCTTGATTCCACCGAGCCAAACAATGACATAAGTGGCAACGTTCCTACATAACTGGACAACAAATAAACATGCTGCATTAGAGTCTGAGTCTTAGAACACATTTTAGCTAATTATTTTGCAAATTAATGTATTTGCATAAAGATTCTGAATCATTTTTTATGCAACAGTCAGAAATTGTTTTATATATACACTGAATAAAATGTATAGCAACTGGATAAGTTGTCACATCTGCTGTTTTTGGCGACGATAGCTTTGTTAAATACAATGGGTGCCATCTAGTTGTTAAACCAACTGTTATTGCACTCCACAACAGTTTTATAAAGTGAGAACACACAATAGTTCCAGATTGGAAACCGGCGTTGAAACCACTCATTTATCTTTAAGTGCCCATTCTTTAAAGATAATCCAGTGGCGAATATATTGAGAAAAAGAGAATAGGAAACCATCTTTCCTAAACACAGTGCACATAATGCTTATTGTGATCAAATGTCAGACATATTTGTGAAGACTATGGCATATTCTCAAGGGTCTTTAAGAGTTTCTGTAATATGGAGCCCATTTAATTGGCCATTACAGTTTGCCAAACAAATTATTACAACTTCTTCGATAAATTGGTTTTTCCTTGACTGGTCACAACTGAAAAGATATTAGTGCTCTCTAGTAAGAAAACAACTACTTTGCTACTAGTTTGCAAATAGAACTTTGTATAAAACAAAACAAAAAGCAAGTGGCTTAAACTTGACGTGTATAATTTGTGTGTCAATAGTAACAAAGCATCACAGTGTTTACATTCTTCAGGAAAATCAGCATAAAAATGGCTTGTTTAATAGTCTCTTCACGTTAAACTGGGATTTTTACAGCAGGTAAAATAAGTATTGAACGTGTCACCATTTTTCTCAGTAAATATATTTATAAAGGTGCTGTTGATATGACATTTTCAAAAGATGTTGGTAACAACCAAAGTAATCCATATATACAAAGAAAACAAAACAAATAATTCCAGATATTATGTTCTGAGTAATAAAACGGAATGACACAGGAAAAAAGTTTTGAACACGCTTACTGAAATGTATTTAATACTTCGTACAACAGCCTTTGTTGGTAATGAGAGCTTCAAGATGCCTCCTGTATGGAGAAACTAGTCGCATGCATTGCTCCGGTGTGATTTTGGCCCAGTCTTCGAATCTTGAAGGTTCTGTGGGTCTCCCTTCCATGAACTCTGATCTTTAGTTCTTTCCATAGATTTTCTGTTGGACTCAAGTCAGGTGATTGGCCTGGCCATTCTAGCAGCTTTATTTTCTTTTGAGTTTCCTTGACTTTGTTTGGGATCATTGTCTTGCTGAAAATGTCCACCCTTGTTTCATCTTCATCTTCCTGGAACAGTAGGAGTTGGGACTGAGCCAGCTAATATTAATTTCCACTGAAAAGGGGCTGGATTGCTTTCTAATTACTGATAGATTTCAGCTGGTGTCTTGGCTTTCCATGCCTTTTTTGCACCTCCCTTCATGTGTTCAATACTTTTTCCTTGTGTCATTCCATTTTATTACACATAACTTAATTGTTTTGTTTTCTTTGAATGTGTGGATTACTTGCTACAAAATTCTGGTAAAATGTCAGGTCCCACTTTATATTAGGTGGCCTTAACTACTAAGTACGTACAATTAAATGTATAATTTGATACATGTACTTGGTGTACATGCATGTTTTTACATTGTACTTATGTTTTTTAAATACCTATGTAATTACATCTGTAATTCATTTCTGTAATTACATTTATAATTACACTGTTGACCCATCCCTTACACCTTAACCCACCCTTAAACCTACCCATACCACCAAACCTGTCCCTAACTTTACCCATATCCCACCTTCATAGCAGGCGCAGCAGAAGTGTTTAGCAATACGATATGACCACTATAAATTCACTGTACATATTTTTTGATGCAAGTACATAGTAGTTAATACCTAATATAAAGTGTGACCACATTTTATGTCAACAACATCTTTCGAAATATTTACTGAGAAAAAGTGTGACGCATTCAATACTTATTTTACCCGCTGTATGTAGTATTTTACATCAATTGAATGTCTAAAAAACTGACACTTGAACTTTAATAAAGGTGCTTAAATGACTCATTGCGCTTCGGTTGTGAGCTGGCTTTTGCATCAAGAAAAAAAAGATATTTCGTTACTGTAATCTTACAGATACATCCATCACTCTTGCTGCCTTTTCACTCACCATTTCTTTTCACTTTTCAGTCAGTTTAACACTCAAGCACATGCAGTTCAATACACATTCACACAGAGAGAAGTACTGGAGTGCTTCAGATGAGTCAACTTGTGCTGGACTGTAGACACTTCAGTTCCTTCAGACATTCTTGACTGACATTTAAATCCACTATTTTAAATGCTTTTAGTTTTAAGTTCTTGAAAGGGCTGAGCACCTGCCTAAACAACACTATATTATTTTAGAAGCGGTCTAGTATTTACTTGCAATGAAGAAACAATCAGATTAGTTTGATTATCAAATCCAACATATAAAAAAATTATAATAATGCTAAACCAGCAAGACAATCAGAAGTGGCTATATACTAGGGATGTCAACGATTAACCAATGATCGATTAATTGTCGATAAGAGATATAATCGATAAAAGCTTCATTTTGGGGTGCATGCGGCTCATGCGCAAGACACATGCAAACGGCTGTGAGTGACGGTGAAGGGGCTGGATCTTACAAGAAAATCATTTACTAATGTACAAACTACGCTTTTAATATGATCCAAACTTTAAAATTGCATTAAAACAGATACAGTACAAAGTTCTTTTGTATTGAAATGTAGTAAGTCATGTTCAATTATAATTTCCCTAGATAATTGTTGCATATCGGGCACTTTGCTTTGACAAGGCTGCTGACGCGAACTGGACAGATATAGGCTATTCTTTCCTACAACTTGTTAATTCGTTCCTACGACATTAATTTGTGGCAGCTGTCCATGTTTCATTAATTTGTTCCCCAGAAAACCCACAATTTAACTTAAATGCGGGAATAATTTAAGTCATAGTAACAAATTATTAATTCATGGCTACGAAATCTTTCATTTCCCCCCACACATTTACCACAGTAAGAGATGCGAAAACCATGATACAAGAATAAAATAAACCTGCGAATCTATAGGGCGAGAGAGTGAGGATTTGGGAAAATAAACAATAAATAATGTGAAATGTATGACCATTCGGAAAACAGAACACAAAGCTGCATATGGCTTGATTTAAATGTATGCGCTCGGCATGAATCAAAAAGCATGGTCGCGATGTAACATTTGCCTGTTAACCAATTATTTATCTTATTAACAAAGCTTTGTACCTCACTTGTGTCATAATACTCACGGTTCTGGAAGCGGATCACTGACCCCACGTCACAGCCCCACGCCCCCTACTTGCGTTTGGGATCATTTTATTTTAAATACTGATAATGTCAATTGCAAACATTGCTATGATGTTAAAAAAAGAAAAAGAAAAAAAAGAGCACCATGAAACATTTAAAAAGGCGCATTCAGCGGTCTCCGTGGCAGGATATGAAACAGCACACAAAGAATAATGATCCCATGCGTTTCCTTTTATCAAATGATTGTAATCACATCCATTCATTTTACCATCCTGCCACTAGCCTTTTAATAAGACTAAAAACCCTTTTCATTCGGGTGAGGAAGCTGGCGTTTTGAGTGCCATTTGCACATCCTGTCATGCCGGTGACTACATGCCACTGCAATAGACGCATTTTGCAGTAGTTAAGGTTAAAGATTAATCGATTATATTGATCGTTAATTCAAACGACGATTGATTACGGAAATGATTGAAATTTGACATCCCTACTATATAGACAGAATGTTAAAAAGAGCCAATTATTTCCTTATCACATAAATGTGTATTATTAAATTACCCAACACACCTAGACTAGGGGTCGACCGATATGTGTTTTTCAGGGCCGATACCGATACCGATTATTACAGATCAAGTAGACCGATAACCGATATTTTGAACCGATATACGTGTCTGGTGTAAAAATGAAAATGAATGCCAAAATTAATAATAACAAGAGCTCTGACAAAAAAAAACGTTCTTTAAATGCTTTTAAACATGTCTTTAATTCTGAAAACTGTTAATAACAACAACATTAAATAAACAGTAATATTAATAATATTAATAATAACATAAGTACAGAGATCACCCAGAAGCATTCTGTAAACATTTTGTAAAACTTAAAGTAAACGTATTTAGCGTACTGTGTGATTATTCTCAACAAAAGTTGTAATAATTGTTGTAGTTGTATTACGTATACAGTAATATATTCGGCTAAACCGAACTTATATTTTGACAGGTTGCCATGAGGACATTTTAGGTTTCTGTAGCCTATGTATATATGATATGACGATCGTTTTACTCAAATGAAACGGTCAAATGCTCGTGAAGTGACTCTGCGAGCAGTTCTGGGGATGTTGTTCATGTATTTATGTCCTCATTTAGTGAGACGGCAGACGCTGAAGTCACCGCGAGCGTCACGCGCTTCAGTATGTATGTGTGCAGTAAATGAAACCGCACGTCTGTGTCATTCATTAACAAAGATGCAGGATTCATATTTAAATAGTGTTTTTGCGGCTTAATATTTATAGATACTAGTCCATAGCGCGAGTCGATTTAAGTGTATTGACCTACTTTTGATTAATTCATCCAAACTTCGACACATTCCATGACATTCCACCTTATACGGTAAATTCCATTATATGACTGCATTCCGCGATTCCGCCCGCATTTTCCGCATCGCGGACATCATGGGTTATATTGAGGTGTTTTGCAACTTCAGCAACGTCTGCTGCTGCTTTACCTTTGAGAGACAACTGATGCGTGATCACTGAGGCAGCTCCAGTTAACAAGTGTTCTCGGTGTGAGACTGCCTTCAGTTTTCCGCGTTGATTGGTCGGACTCGTGACTCTCTACATATCAGATGAGCGGTGGGCGGAGATTGCTCTCAGAGATTGAGAGATCGCCTCACTCTCACAGAGTGTTGAGCTCAGACAGGCTGCATCGAGCCAAATAGTGCATTTAAACATTAAATAGTTTCACCTGTATTATTTATTCACCAATAAATAATGTCACCTGTAAGTAGTATGTTTGTTTAAAAAAAAAAAAAAAAAAAAAAAAAAAAAAAAAAAAAATATATTATTATCGGCAAATCTGTTTTTAAAATGGCCGATATCGATAATCGGTAAAATGCTTAATATCGGCGCCGATAATCGGCCAGGCCGATAATCGGTCGACCCCTAACCTAGACACACACAAATGTGAGTAAATTCTTGAACTCACACAGCAATAATAACAGCAGAATACAGACGCACTGAACCTTTACCGCAGCTCTAATTACACAGCCTGAGGAAAGTACCGATCAAATAACAAAAACTTAAATCCAATTATTGCAGTGTGTGCGCATGTGTGTGTGTGTCTATAAGGGATTGCTGAACATTTCTCCAACCCACAAAGGAAGAGCATTAATTAAGAAAGATATATTACATTTGCAGGTACACCATTGTATGAGCAAGCGGGTTTACACTAAATATGCATCTTGCATCAGATATATTGCATTAATAACACTTGGTTTATCATATACAGGCCTGTCCAAAATAAAAACAAAAGTATTCTCATTCGCATTAAAGGATGATGATTACCATCTTAAATCAAGTGGATGCACATTAATGTGCAAACTGTATGGCGAAAAGCAAAACTATTGTGCACTGAACAGTATAAAAACCTAATGAACATGAAATACTAACTTTTCCCCAGTGAAATGTTATGATTCTCAATACAGATTTGATACCACAGTAAAAAGTAATATACTAGACACTAGGGCTGGGCGGTATATCGAGTGTGTACGATATATTCTTTAAGCGATATGATATAAAGCAATAAACGAGCATATCTGAAAAATATAGCGGAGGACACAGACTGAGTTGCTGCGTAGAAAGTGCATAATCCAATTTGTTCTAAACATGTGACAAACTTCATATGAAGCGCTTTAAAAAAACTCTTAAGATATAGTAGCCTAAAGTTTAGTTTTAGTTTAAAGCGGCTCAAGCTCAAGTCAGATGCTCTAACAGAAAGGCTGCGTGTGCCACTGACAGAGACATTCAATGTGTCAATGATCAATGTGTCTGATATGTGCTGTTTTCCTAAATGCATAACTTGCATTTGACTTCACGGGTATATTCTCCATCTGTAAATGTTAGAAATGAGCCTTCTGTTTTGAGATTCTCCGCTAAACTTCAAAGACTTAATTGAACGAGCGCCGCCACGCACGCCAAACAGACAGAGCGCAGTGAAATAGGAGCGCAATAACTCAGAGTAAAATATACTTTATGCTTACATTTTTTTAGTTAATAACCAATAAATGTGACATGTAGAATTGTAAACCTACAAGTAAGTGTATTTGTATGATAGCACTTACTGTAAAGTGACTGTAATGACTTAATTAGTCTGTGCTTTATTATTTTCATTTTTAGTTTAGTAAATTTAAATTTAAGCATTATTTTTGCATTATTTTAGTTTTTAGATTCTAATGTTTCAATGTTAGAATGTAATGTGATTTTAACCCTATTTTAACATAATATATGCCTAAGGCATATATATTTTTATATGCCTTTATGTGTTTAATCCAAATACGAAAGAGTAGAAAATACCGAGATACCGTATACCGCAAATCAACGAAGAAATACAGAGATATGAATCTTTGCTCATATCGCCTAGCCCTACTAGACACATTACAATTAACAATACCTCTACAGAATGTATTAGTTTATATAGACTTTTGAATATTCACATTGTATAAATTAACATTAGGCGATGTATTATGAATAAACAATAGTATATTTAGGAATTAACATTAACCATCCTGGGGTGTTTCCTAAGAGCATCGTTAGCTAACTATGGTGGTAAGTTCCATTGAACTCTATTGGTAATGATGGAACTTGCGACAATATTTGCTTTAGGGAAACGTACCCCTGGGCGGTTTGACCAAAAATCTGTATCACCGTTTTTTATTTTTTAGGATTCTGATGGTTTTATGGTTCATCGTGGTTTTTCCACTGACTGTGCCTTTCAATTGACGGTGCTGTCTACGTTGCTTAGCCACTTGGACTGGTATGCAGTTTAAAAAAAAACATCATACCGTGTGCATAATTCAAATTCAACAGACCAACAACAGTTTTAAACAAAATATTCACTTCAGAGGATCCATTGGTGAACAAGTGATGCAATGCTACATTTCACCAAATCTTTTCTAATAAATGAAACAAACTCCTCTAACATCATGGATGGCCCAAGGGTAAGAAAATCTTAAGCAAATCTACATTATTTGGTGAATTACGCCTGTTAAAATGGAATGTAGCCCATACAGAATTTTGCAGCAACATTGCCTCAAGATTTAAAAAGATATTCAAGCCAACAGTCAGTAATATAAAATACAAAAATAATTTAGACATGCAGCAATAAACAAATATAGTTTAACACTATAAACTAAAGAAAGAGCACAAGGGTGTATTTCAAAGCATTATGAAAACTTTCATTTGATTTACTTTCAGATACTGTGCTTTCTGTCTGCAAGTTCAAGTGTTATCAATAAAAATTAAAAACACTCCTATCTTACTTAATCAACAGAAATGATACAGTGAAGTCACGTCTCAAGGGCTGACACACAACATACTAGCATACTTGTTACCAGAAGAAGTGTACTCACAGCAATTTCCTTGATTAAGAGTTATTCTAGGTCACTGTTTTTCTCTACCTCCTACGGTTAAAGTAGAAACGCCAATTTCCTATCTTGTGGTACGCCTTCATCTGCACCCACCTCAGCAAATGCAGTCACTGACTGAAGAGGATATGACCTCCTGTAGAGACTCAGATGCACCTGAGGCTGGAGGAGCTGCTGAGCTGGTTCGGGTGAGGTTAAACACAACAGCAGTTTTTCAGATGCCTGAACTCGGCCTTGGGTTTTAAAGTCCCTCTTTCAATTTTCACGCTTCTCAGAATTACGAGTCAAACAACAAACCACCAACTGTGGGTACGAAGCTTCAGGCTCTAACGAACACGTCTTTCTTTTCTGAAAACCCCAATAGTTTTGCCAAGACAGCCCTTCAAAAGCTCATTGATGTTAATGTCATTGTTTTATAATTGAACAAAAACTCAGCATAAAGCCTTTGATTGCTGGTATGTTTTATCTGTAACATCTGCTCGGCTTAGACAGAATTCCTAAAATAATCAAGTGACCATAAAATCAACATTCAAACTAAATTTGGGTGTTATATTAGACAGCAACTTAGCTTTTGAAAGTCATATTTCCCATGTTAGAAAAACAGCATTCTTCCATCTTAGACACATTGCCAAGCTACAGAACATGTTAAGTGTTTCTGATGCAGAAAAGTTAGTTCATGCATTCATGACCTCTAGACTGGACTATTGTAATGCACTGCTAGGTGCTTGTCCTGCATCTTCAATAGACAAGCTACAGATAGTACAAAATGCTGCGGCAAGAGTCCTTACCAGGTCAAGAAAATATGATCATATTACTAAAATGTTTCAGTCCCTGCACTGGCTACCTATTACGTTTCGTATCAGTTACAAAATATTATTACTTGCCTATAAGGCCCTAAATGATTTCTTCTAAATTGGACTCTTGGTAGTACCTAGGAAAGTCCACTAAAGGAGGTAGAGCTTTTTCATATTTGGCTCCCAAACTCTGGAATAGCCTTCTTGATAACGTTCGGGGTTCAGACACACTCTCTCTGTTTAAATCTAGATTAAAGACACATCTATTTAGCCAAGCATTCATATAATGCATCTCATAATCTTGTACTGAAGTTATATCTGATCAAACGCATATTATTATGCTTTAACTTGGGTTGAACAAATAATTTTTGCTTGGATGGAACAACAGCTACGCTAATTATGTCTCTATTTGATTCTGGTAACTAGGAATTACACAAGCTTCAGTCTGGATCCAACCCTTAAATGATCTGAGATGACCAAACACCTGAGAAGAGATGATGCCAACCCCTTTAGAGAATATACAGAATTAACCAAATTTTGCCATAAGTTAAACGTATTAAGTTTCTATAATATATAAATCTATTGTAGAAACTTCATTTCCTATAAAGCTCCTTTGCAACGATTGTATCATAAAAAGCGCTTTACAAATATTCTTGAATTGAACCCCAAAACTACAACAGAGATTCAATCAAGTTTAAGTGTGCTTTCCTAGTTTCCTTTTGTACTGTCAATACAAGTACATATCCCATGCACTCCATGACAATGTCCAAACGTAAACACATTTCTGTAAACTGCATGGGTCATGTTGTCACAAACACATTTGCATATGAATTTACCTTGAACAGTAATGAATCCTCCATATGCTCAGCATACACAGAAGTGAGCCGGTACTGGTTCTCCACGGTGATGTCGATCTGGTACCCGGTGAGCACGTAACACGCAGTACGGAACTCTTGAATCTTCTTCTGGAACACTTCCTTCAAGCGCTGGTTCTTCAGTTCTGCACTTTCCATCTGCTTGCGCAAGTCTGAAGAACATGTCAATTGAATTTAGTCATAACTATTACAACATTCAATTAATATTAATATATATATATATATATATATATATATATTAGAGGTGGGCATAGATTAATTTTTTTAATCTAGATTAATCTAGATTAATTTTGGAATTAATCTAGATTAAAATGGCTCATTTGAATTCTGCCGAAGGCATTCAGAATATGTGTGCTACCCAAATAATGACTAAAAGTAAGTAAGCCCAAAATGTCGTTTTTTGTTATTATATTGAACTGAAAGCCATCTTATTATGCACAGTGTTGCACAGATTAAATTTCATGTAAATCATCCATGCTAACACACACGTCTTCTATTTTTTTTTTTTAGAAATTTCACTCTCCATAGATATATTTTTCAAAGACGGAGTTTCTAAGTTTCTCGCTCAAGTTCACATGAGACCTAAAGCGCATCCTGTTTGCTTAAAAGCGCAACGTTTCGTTGTTATTCTGAGTGCACACAAATAAACGTAGAGTCTTTACAGATTCGAAAGATGTATTAGGCTACTTTTATCTGTATGACCAAAAATGACGGAGATTTTAAGAGCAAGTGAACGCACCGGAGCCTGTCTTGCAGCAAACGCGCTTCCACACAAACACTTCAATAGCGCACATTTCTCTAGGTTAACATCATATTGAGCGGCCATGTAAAGTTGCTACTACATACATCTTTCAGATGAAAAGCCATATTTGAGGTTGATGAATGATAGGTGAGTGTTTGGATGTCCTGCCCGATTGTATTACCACACAGACCAGCCGTTGACAATCTGTCCATCACGGACTGCGAGCCTCTAGTTCGAAGACTCGTTCTCGCCCCCTACAGTGCAATTCGGCTAGGTATACATCCGCGCTAAAATATCAGGGTGAAAGTCATCATAGCTTGCGTAGTATAGACCCAGCTCCCAACCCAACTTTGAGAATAGATTAACAGCGATATTTTTTTTATCGCCGATAAGAGTCTCACGTTAACGCAGCACGTTAACGCCGATAACGGCCCACCACTAATATATATATATATATATATATATATATATATATATACACATACATATACACATGGTCTGAACAAGAGCAGAAATTGTACAAGTAATTTAAAACATGCAATTTCACAATTAAACTGAAAATATTGACGTCAGACGATATGTACTAATGCCTTCATTTAAGAATTATCTTTATTGAAAGAACAGCCCAATTCAGTTCAACTTCACCTAAAAGTGAATTTTATAAAAATGTATTCACCATTTGCACACTACATTCTATGCCTTTTAATATCAGCTTTGGGCTAGAACCACAATTTAAGTCACTATTAAATGATAATCGTTCCTCTCTTACTCAAAGTTGATTATTTGCTTCATGAATTTGAGACTGCTTTTCTTAAATGGCTAAATTAAATATTTGAAAAGATTGAACTCACAAGAAAGGTTTGTTCATTAATCAGACATTGTTACTTTTTTCAACAACAAAAGGCTGGTCTCTAGCAATTACTAGGGATGGGTCACGATTTTCGAATATTCGAATATTCTATTTAATTATAGAATATCGATTAGGTTGTGCGATTATTTTCTAAAGGTGTACCAGGGCTTGACAATAAAGACTGTCCGATGGCGTGCAGGACGCTCGGATTTGTCACTTGCCAGATCGGGCCACTGCAGGTGGTCACTAAATTGTATCATTTGCATGCGTTTTTAAGCCTTGTTTGTTTACAAATGTAAGCGATTCAAAAGCATTTGGGTGCGAAAGACAACTCCTTTCAGTACATGCGTGTTGTGTTCTGTTCTGTGTGAGCAGCGCGCGAGCCTGTTCTGTCTCTGACACGCGCGAGCCGCCTGAACGGGCAAACACATGAAGTATGTCTAGCTAGCCCTCTTGGCAAGTAACTTTAGCAATAATTCATCTATATTGGATTTATATACTGGAGTACAGACGCACAGATCAACAGGATATTTATTTGTTTTATTTTAGAGCATCTTCTGTTCCGTGCCTGCACACAAACTGCACTGTCGGCACTCGGGCGCGGCACACATAGTGTGAGCACTAACCACGCCGGAGAACGGAACTTCTGATACGTGCAGCCTGATTGCGTGAACAATAGACCTGTTAAGCAATATATTGTGAGAGGGCCGTTTGCTACAGCGTCCCAAACAACTCAAAATAATAAACCACAAAGTTAACAACTTTCTGCCGCCTTCACGTCCTGTTTCCCATTAATGAAGCTATGACGAGCTCCCTGCATTCAAATTATTCGTTTTTTGCTGAAATAATAACGTAATGTTCCACTGGTTGATATATTATATTTATATGCAAAATATGTGTGTTGTTTTTCGTGTTAAATGTGAAGAATGACAGGTTGGATGCCACACTTATTATTATTATTGGTATTTTTGGCAGAGTATACAGGTGTAATTTTAACTTCAGGCAACGTAACATGATTTTATGATCGTATTTTTGACTTTATTCTTAAAATATTATGACGTTAATTATTTAGTTATTTATTTGAGAAAGATAAACTGATCAAACGTGCGCTGGCCGCTTGGTATTTAAAAAAACAAAAACTTGAATTTAACAAAAATAAGATGTTCCAATCATATTTCTAAATTAAATTAATAAAGAAAGGAAACAAAATAATGACTAATTTGCTATTAAAAACCAAAACGGAACTATTTAAATGGCTGCAACAGCAGCTTTGTAACGGAGAGGAGAGAGAGACACGGGCTCAGACTCAGGCGGAGAATTCTGAGAATATATTCTGCTCTATATTCCTTTCCTTGTTTCAATTCAAAGTTCACCGAACTAATTGTGAACAACACTCCCGTCTTCTTCATTGTTCATTTAATATATTTATATATATGAAATAGGTTATTGTTATGAAGACAGACGTTAAAATTAATGTTCACATAAGTGCCGTCATTCAGGCGGTTCACAATATGTTTTAGCGCGTTATATGTTTTACGCCTAATATTCATTGATGCATTAATCAGATTTAAGATTTTCTTTTTAATAATATTAATGTCCATGCTCATTTTTAAAATAGAAATGTCCTAGCCTTATGAGCAGTGGATAATCGACGGACTGTTCTGTTAATAAATGCAGTCCTTCGGTTATGTTATATTAATATGTTTCAGCAATCATACTTTACAACCATTAATTTCCTTGGGTTAAGATAGACTATTCTCTAATTAATTAAACAGTTTGTTATCATACAGATTGAAAGCCTGGATGGTCTCTCTCCCCCTCTCTCTGTGTGTGTGTGTGTGTGTGTGTGTGTGTGTGTGTGTACGCGCGCACGCGTGGGTGGGCGGGTACATGCGCGGGAGGGGTGCGATTTTCGAATAGTAATCGAATAATACCCAGTGATTATCGAATATTACTTTTGCTTAAAATGCCCATCCCTAGCAATTACATGAACAAATTGTGACTCTGGGAAAGTTTGTAATGACATGAAAGTGAGTAAATGACCACTCATTTTTGAGTATTACAACCAGGCAACAATCTTGGTTAAGACAAAATATGAAAGGAACCAAAAGCAAAATGTAAAAGAAAAACAAAGTCTCTCTAAAATTCACATATCGAAAGGAGAATCTCAAGGCAAAGTTGTTGGAACGCATTTATTTTCATACATCTGGCGATTTGTGCCATTTACCGCATTATATCAACTTCTAATCAAAATGCATTTCCAATCTACCAAAATAAAAACTGTAATAGTTGATTCTGACAAATCAAATTAGTCAAGTTAAAAAAGGCACCACTCCTATCAAGGTCTTATCTCAGTATTCATTTGAATATTTAATTAGAGAACATCGTACAATTGACAATTTAAATTAGAGGAAATGCCAACTGTGTCTTACAGCTTCAATATAAGGCTTCTGTATGTACAACAGAGGCCTCAACAGCAGTTTGAATTCTCTTATGGGGCTTCATGAAAATTTGATTACGAACAATAAAAGTTCTGCAGGAAAGAGAGATAAGTGTTCTGCCGTCTACTGTAATTGCACACTAGAACAGTTCAGTTAAACCACAAAAGTTTCAGTCATCACACCACAATGCACTGATGTGCTGCATACTAGAAGAGTTGTCCTTTTGTTCAGTTGTCCTTTTCCTTTAACCATTCATCAGGATCACTTTTAATTATATATCATGTTAATGTCTCTTCTTTTTTGTCTCTGCTGGAAGCTTTTTAAAATCACTTTGTTCGTTTTCCGTACTGAGAGTAGGATAGAAATTACACACTAAACTCTCAACACAATCACCTTTAAAATGAGCAGCAATTAAAAAGTGCTGTATGTGGCCCTCATCTACATCAGTACACTTACAATTACCATGTCATGAACTTTACTGAAGCTGCATGGACTGTGTTGAGATATGATGCTCTGTCAGGAGGAGAGTAGTTTTTCCTGAGGTGGTTAGATTCATTTGTGCTTTCCAGGCCTAGTTTATGATTTTAATCTCTTCTGAATTGAATAGTGCTTTTCCTCATATAACCTTGATAAAAATTCTGGAGCAAATTTTCTATTTTTTTTTTTTTATCTTTATTTATTTTTGTATTATTCCCCAGGAAATATTTAAGAAATATACTTTCGTATGGATAGGGATATTTATAACAGGATGTTTGGTAACTAGGGGTGTGACGAGACACTTATACCACGAGACGAGATGAGACACAAGACTGGGTTCACGAGAACGAGATGAGATTTTTAGACTTAAAAAAAAAATCCTCAATGATGAAATATATTGGGGAAAATTGTCTTTTATTCAACTGAAAAACACAAAATGCAAAAAATGTAGGTGCATTTTGAAATCAACTTATACTTTATGAAATTAAACAGCAGTAGGCTAGCAATTATATGCAGTAGGCTAATAAACAACATGTAAACAAGAGCTGCACAATTCTGGATAAATCCAGTTTTTTTTATATAAATTGGAGATCACGATTCTATCACAAAATAATGTACTTTACTAGTGGTTCTGACAAAATGTTCAAGTCTTTTAAAAACATGTATATTAATTTGAACAAAAACAAAAAAATGAATGAAGGAATCAGTGTCTCACTTCATAAAGACTTGTTTAACTGTTGGAATCTCCTGAATGAATGATTCAATGTCAAATATATTTTTAAACGGGTTGACGTCACCTCCTGGCGGAAGATGAGAAGCGTTACAATACAAGTGTTAAGATACTTTCGTTTTTGATCGCTACTGTAGACAATAAGTGTTTATACCCAAACGATAAACTTTTATCCCAGTACTTCTGTTATTTAAATGTCTGTAACACGGAAATATTTTTGTGTGGTTGAAAAGACTGTGTTGCTCTTTCTGGCCCAGCAGCAGCATGAATGCCGAGTTGAATGTCTTTAACACCTGTTTCACATCGCGAGTGTCAGAGGAGCTTGAGCAGCGCGTGTTTTGTTGCCGCCCATATCAGTGAATGACAGCATTCACATCGGAAGCATGATGATGGCCGATCCTCTGTTTCATCAACATGGGCAGCTGCAAAACGTGCTTCTCACGATCCACTGACACTCGTGATGTGATACAGTCTTAATAGACATTGTTAGAATCATTGTCATTCAGGAATAAGATCGCGTGGGTGTTTGAATCAAGATCGCAAGCTCAATTTTTAACGATTAAGAGCGCTCTAATGTAAACATTGCAAAATATTTTGTGAGGATATCGTCACGTTCTCGCGAGACCAGTATGATCTTGTGAGACATCGGATCTAGTCACATCCCTATTGGTAACCACAAAGTTACCAAATTGTCTTTATTCTACACAAAATATTTATTATTCTATATTTCTTCAAAATAAATGCCACAGGTCTGATTTTTTTGTGTAATGTAAATACACTCATACATCTTTAAGTGTGGCAAAAATCACGTTTATTCACTGATTTTGAACTTGATTTGTGCAAACACATGAGCTTGTAGTCAATCATTTGAGATTGGAGAAAAACGAGGTCATAAAATGAGGGAGGAACAGTGAATTGTAAAAAAGATAAAGAAAAAGAGCAGTGGCCAATTTAAAAGCAGACCTCAGGGTGTTTGTTTACTCATGAGTCTGAGTCCTAATTAGACTCTTGTCTCCTTCAGAACTCATTCAAACTGATGGCCAAAGAAAAAAAAGAGAGGAAGGGAGAGAGAGAGAGAATGAGGTAAATAAATGAGTCCCCAAAAAATATGGATCGTCAGCACAGTCCACTCGAGTCCAATTAAACATTTAGCCCTGGCTATCTATCTATATATATATATATATAAAAAATAGTAAAATGTCTAAATCACTATGAGCACAGGATGTTGAAGAACCTTTTTCCCACAATCCTTGCGTCATATCCAACTCCACATGTGGAAATCCGTTTGCTATCAATTCGGTCAAATGGTCAAGCTATATCAACTTGTCCTAAATACAAATGTGTATTTAAAGGAATAGTTCACCCAAAATTGAAAATTGTCATCAATCACTCACCCTCATGTCATTCAAAACCTGTATAAGTTTCTTTCTGATGTTAAACACAAAAGATATTTTGAAGGCTGCTGATAATCAAACAGTTGTTGGTACCCATTAACTTCCATAGCATTTATTTCCCTACAATGGAAGTTAATGGGTACCAACATCTGTTTGGTTTTTCAAAATATCTTCTTTTGGAACAACCTCAGGATGAGTCAATTTTGACAGAATTTTCGTTTGTGAGTGAACTATCCTTTAGAGTGCTACATGTACTCTGGTATTTGTGCATTTCCTTGCTAAAATGTACTTTTTGATCTGCTACTCACACATAACTTGAGACCATACAATGCTTGCTTTCACCCAGCTGAAAATCATTTTGAATGAAATAATTTTCCATTCTTTTGTCATCCCTAAGAATTGACTGGAAACCTGATATAAAAAGCGGTGACTGTTTATAACTTCTGGTGATGAACTGGACATTAAAAAAGTCAACAATGCCATTAAACACAGATAAAGGGACTGTTTCTCTACCTGACTATTAAAACACACTACTTCACAAAAGCTTGTATAAAAAGGTATTTACCCAGTATTTCCTGTGAAGGTGGGATGATGAGAGTTGTGTCATCTGTTGTCATGCCACCTCCTGCTTCAATTTTCCAGAGTCGTTCCCTCAAGCGTTGACACTCCACCCTCAGCTGCTCCTCCTCTTCAGTGCGCTGCTGCTTTGCGATGCTGATGGGGTTCATTTGCAGGTGGATCACCTTTGTCTTGACAGGATCATAGCCTCCCTAATACATGGAAAAGTTAAGAGTAAAAAAAAGCATACATTTCATTAAAATAAAGAATTAAAGTCTTTTGATGTGATTCTTCCAAAGAAGAGTGCAGACAATACGGCTAAACTAAGCTGCAACCTCCCGCTCTCCCTCATGAAGCCAACATGGAAGTGACTAAAACTGCAATTCATCGACTGGCCGCTGGAGGCTGGCTGCAAAAGGGAGTCAATCCCATAGACTCCCCGTGTTAAAATGCCCAACTTTACAGCAGAAAAAAAAACATGTTTACAGCCTGGTGCAAAAAATTATTTTGATCTATATAGCCAATTTTGCCCTTCATGACAACTGTGAAGAGGGTGAATTTGTTTTATAACTCATCCGTTTAAATTACATTAAAACCTAAAAGTTCTGCATAATTAAAGGCGTGGCCACTTGAGTGGCAGGTGGATTGCCGCTGCTGTCACCACTGTCACGCTTGGTGGGTGTGGTTTCAGCAACCAGCTCCACCCACATCCCGCCTTTTTGCCCACTTTCGATTATCCGGGAGTGACGTGCAGAAAGAACAAAAAAGATGTTAAGAACAAAAAGATGTTGAGAGAGTCAGGAAATTAAGTAGAAATATTATTAAAACAAGGATGAATGAGTTTGCATTTTTGAAAACTTTATTTTAATTCTTCCAAAGAAAAGAGTGCAGACAATACACATAACGTGAAACTAATTACCATTCCTTTCAATAATTTTGGCATGTTAAACTATTGTAATTGTTGATGAATTACTTAAATCAACATTAAAATAAAAGTGAATAAGACACAATTAAAGAAGTCTGGAAGCATACCATGCTGTCTTCTACAATCCTTAAAACACATCCAATCTGAAAATCACTTCCTTTGAATTGTATTTTGCTTTCATAAGCATCAAAATTCTTCAATAAAATAAAATATACTCTCAAAATTATGACTGGAAAGTAAAGATCTGGAACTAAATAAGTTCAAGTGAGAGACATTACTAAGGAGGGTCCAATAGCTCTCATTTGATAAAACTGAGCTTCATGAACGCTAACCAGTTAACCGGAGAGGTTAAAATCAAGTCCAATTTCGCCTGGAGGCTCTTACAACGTAAAAAATACATTTAGACGAATTACACTCCAAACAAAAGGACCAAAGAAGTGATAGTTCATCCCTGTCTGAAACGAAAGGCTTTATCTTCTGGAACGATTCTTCATTTGGGTGTAAAACTTCAGGGGTTTAAAAGCCATTACTGAGCCTTCTGGTGAATTAAGGACCCCATCAAAGAATAATGCCTCGATCTGAACATCTCATTACTGAGCAAATTGCATCACCCTGAGCTGAAGACAGAGGGAGAGAAGAGGAATAGAGACTGAGGGTAAAGAGCAGATGACATAACTGCAGAACAGAAGGCGATGAGAGAACAGAAACAACTAGAATTACTAAAAATGAAAGATTAAGCTTTTGTTAAAGTGTTACACAATAAGTTGGGGAAGAAGGATAACACGAACAAACTCAGACATGCCACAATGATCTATACTCTTGTACAAAGTCAAATGTTTTTTGAAAGCATTTTAATTAAACTAAAACTAAATTCAGTAAAATACTTGACGAATACATTTCAAAATTGCATTCAATTACTCTTGCAATCAAGGACTGCAAAATGTCATTACAACTGGTATCGACAACTGAAATGCCGGTATTGTGACAACCCCAATAGTACAGCTATGAAGTTCACATGTACATCTCTGTAACCTTCAAGATGAATGTTATACAGCTTGAATCGTGAATGAATCATCTACAACAATACGAAAAAGACATGAAATCCATTAAAGGTTAGTCCTTGGGCCAAAAATATACCCTCTTCAAAATGACAAGTGCTGAGTGGGTGGGAATTATTAACTGTCTGAAGTCCTTATTTTTACTGTGACACTTGAAGCGTCATAGATAATGGATAGAAGAAGAAGCCTATAAATATTAGAGCCAAAGTCTAAGCACATTAAGAAGACTGTGATTGAGAGAGCAGGACAAAATGAGTGACGCAGCTCTTGAATTCCAGACTTGTCTGTTTGTTTTGGGCTGGCACCAGTGTTGAGGTCTAATGGAGCATGTCTGACTGCATTTCAGCCCACTGATCGCATCGAGTCAGGAAGTGAAAAGAAAGGATAAATGCATGGGAGGCCACTGATAAATATAGCAGCGCCACAAAAATGACAGAAAAGTGACGTGGCTTTACATTTTCACATTACGTCGATGACTATAATAGTTAAATGTTGCCTATAACAGGCCAAACCAACACCTTTAAAGTGGGACAGTAGTGCAGGTGTTTTCAGGTATTTGCCAACACAGAAATTGAGTTATTAAATAAACCTACCATGAGAAAACCTAAACAATGTCATTTTAGATATTTTGTTCACATATTACATATATTAAGTCATTTTGGCACTGATTTTAGGCTTATTCATTTGCATGAATAATACAAATAATGAATCGCTGTCTTTTGATATGATTTCATCAAGTTTCTAATAAAAAATAAATCAGATGTGATGAAGAATTTAATTTACTGGATTATCCAAAAAATGCATTACATTTTAATTCAAAGAATAGCTACAAAGTTCTATTGCAACACAGGACAGGAAGTTATTTTATATTGCAGATTTGATCCCCATCCCTAGAATATAAATATAGTATACAATACACAACCACATACCTAAACAACATACAAATTTAAACACTAGGACTTATAGTCTGAGTTTCCTCTAAGTGCCTCTACATTATTTATTGACAAACAGAAATAAACAAAAACACCACGGTGCTTTTATTAAACTAATATATTTAAAAGCATATTAAAAGCTGGCAATTCCCAGCATGCCCAGAGTAATTTTCTACAGTACATGTGCCACCACTGGGTAAAATCCTATTATATGTGAAGAGCCATCAAAACTCCTTGTTGAACTACAAGGACCAGGATTTACTTCAAGTATACATTGATCAGGATAATTATTAAAAAAATTCTTCCACCTATAAGTGGAAACACCAAGTAGATGGAAGGAAAGGGAATAACAGGACTTGGTCATAACTGACTAAAGGAAAATTATAGAAAAAGTGATTTGAAGAGGACTTGTAGGTGTGGAGATTTGCAGGCAACACACATGTCTCAAGTGGTGATTAAGAAGAAACACATATTTCTGAGTTCCTGTGGAAACCAGATGCAACAAGTGTGGATTCATGAAAACAAACACACAGCTAGTCTCAAACTGAGCCTATTGCACATTCATTTTCAGTACTGCATACCAACATAGCTTATACCAAGGATAATTAGCCAATTAACAATTAGACCAGCAATGAACCCACGTTGGTTTAATAAAAAGTTTGAAAAAAAGTGCAAAAAAATCACATTCTATTTAAACTACATACTATTTGTTATCAACAGAAATACAAAAGGAATACCAAAATTACCTCACCTACATATAAAAATGTATCAGCTTTGATGATAATATAAACCCAAGTGATTTATTTATTACTCAAGTCTCTGGAATACTTGAATCAGATTGGTCAATCATTGCATTCACATGTCAAATATTTACGAATAATGACCACTAAGCCTAGATATCGAATTAATGCTGCAATGTTCAGGAATTGTTTCACTCCACATAGAAATTATTCCAATAAATTTTTTTATTTAAAACTTACAATAGCTGACTGTGCTAGTATGCACTTTTTGCTAGCTAAAGGCATGCTTAATTATGAGGTAAATTATTGCACGTCCTTCAGTCTGTATCATGTACCACCACTGAGGCCATTAGCCAAGCTTAAAGGTGAAATGTGCAATTCTTTCCAATGTTAAAATACACTCTCTCTCAATTTATTAGAAATTAGAGCCCCATGATTATGATAAATCAGAATTGTGGATTATTTCCCAATACTGCGATCAATATTAATTGTGATGGACAGAACTGAGAACCACAACTGTGTTGATTAAATACTTCATTAAACCATGACAATAAACTTTACACTGGCCTGCTTAAAGGGATAGTTCACCCACAAATGAAAATCTTGTCATCATTTACTCACCCTCATGATGCTCCAAACTACATTTCTTTCTTCTATTAAACACAAAAAGGAGGATGCTAATCAAACAGTTGACAGTATCCATAAACTTCCACAGGCTTTCTTTCCAAACTATGGAAATCAATGGCTACCAGCAGCTGTTTGGTTATCAAAACTATTATTTTGTGTTCAACAGAAGAAAGAAATTTGGAACAACAACGGTTTGGAGCAACATGAGGGTGAGTAAATCATGACACTTTTCATTTTTGGAGTGAACTATATTAACAGCATGAGATACAAAATTAATTTCTCCATCCCAATATTCAGTAATCGCTGAAGCTGTCACAACAAGTTTACTGGTTCACGTAACAGTTCAGCGTGAGCTCAATGACCGTCTGCATACAGGGTTATGAACTCCAGCAAATACTCAATTTATAAGCAATGAGGCTGTTAAACAGCACAGGCAAACTGTTAAACAACAACCCACTATTCTTAACCGGCTCTCTGAAATTCCTATCAACAGAGATGGCCACAGAGCACTTATCCAATTAACTAATAATGAAGTAAGTTGTGGATTCTTTTTACTATTAATCTTCATATTATTTGAATTAATATTGTTGCACTCCTATTGTAAACATGTTTTAGGTTCTAGAAATCTTGCACAAAATGTAAGTATCACCTGGAGGTTATGCCTCTCTAGTCTCATCTCCAGAGTGTTGTTTTGCTCTTCCAGCTGCTGACGTTCTGCCTCCAATTCCTCGATCTTCTGCCTGAAAAAACAAACACATACACTTATACATATACAATGTCATTTCTAGTCCAAGCATATGAAAACCGTTGTCAAAAATGTACATCTCAAAAATATTCTACATCTGTTTTTCAGAAAAGCATGGAGGAACACAGCCATAACAACAATCATAATGTTCCACCATGAAGAGATAAATAAAGGTAAACACAACAGGTTCTGAAGTTTGATCGCAGAGTAACACATTCTATAAATAACTGGGGTTCAAAATTCTGAGACCACACTGACAATTTGGGATTCAAAATCAAATGACTTAATAGTACATAAATAGTCATTCATTCAAATCTTGTTAATTTAGAATTTTCTGGTGTTAAATTAAATACTTAAAATTAAGAGCATTCCATGTTTGAAATCAAATAAATGTGTGACAAATCGTGAGCAAAAGGACATAAAATACTATGAAATTACTGTTAATATTCAATATCAATTTTCACATTAAGCTCAATTTGATATGCCTGTAAAATAACTTGACTATTCTGTATAATTTCTCAGAAAGTAATTTGGTAAGCATTCAGGTTGGTTTAGTTTTGGTTTTGAAGATTACATGTGGGGTATTTGACTTGTATTCAGTACAACAAATATTCAATTAAGGTGTAAACCGCTTAGTGAAATGGTTCCAGGAGTCATTAAATGAAATTCTATAGAGAATAATTACAGGATCAAAAAGAAAAAGGTAAAAGGAGAAAGTAGGCACTGAATGAAAGCTCACTTTTCAAGCAAGGCCACCAAAGATAATGTGGTATAATCACATTTCCATAGTAATTAGGCAATGCAACAGGCCATGAAAAAAAACCACAGACTTCAGCTTCTCTCGGTCTAAAGCCCCGTTCACAATGCCAGCGACTAACAGTGACAAAGTGGCATGAACATTTCAATAAGAGCTGGCTATTTTCAGCGACATGAGTGGTGGTGACTGTGGGTTGTATATTGGTTATCTATGAACTGTAAAAAAAAAAAAAAAAAAAAAAAAAAAAAAAGTTGACCTACAAATAAAACCGCCAACCTATCACATTCAACTCAAGTTAACTCATCTAGCACCTGACAACTTAAAAACTTTAGTTCATCTAATGATTAAAAGTCAGTCCATTGAGTGTTAAGTGATCTGTCAGAGCAACAAAAGATTATTATAGCTTTTAGCAATGCTCATCTTTTTTAACAATCCTGTTTCTTTTAGATTTATGTTTATTTTCAAAGCCTAAATAATATGGGTAGTATTTACCTCTTAAGACTAAAGGCATACATTTATGCTGATAGACAAATGTATTAAACAAGTTACAATGAGATGCACATATACAGTACCTCAGCACACGGTTCTTAACCATGGTGAGGATTTAAAATCAGTAAAAATAAGAACTCTGATCTACATCCTGACAGCTAAGAGAGTGACAAGAGCAGCATAAATTAAGTAAAAAAAAAAAAAAAAAAAAGACATTTTAATAATAATTAACAAATGTTTTCAAGCTGCAATGCATGCTGGGAACTTGTGCAATATTGTTCAATGTCCATTTGTTTGTTCAGATGACTCAATTTGAAAAGTTGGGAGAACATTTGGATATGTTCTGAACAAATACTTGAGTATCTAAGTAAGGTAAACAAAACTTTTGCTAGCGACATGTTGAGTACTTTTGTTCGGTTCACAATTTTTTTTTACTGACTCCTACAAAAAATTATTTGTTCAGGCTACTTTTCATTTTACATTGGTAAGTATAACTTTTCGAAAGTTGGATCTTTTAAAGTGTGGAAGCCTCAACCACAGATATCCCAATACATCACCAATGTGACTTCATTATTTATTAATTTTACACAGAAACAGGCTTCCATAATTATCAGATTAGACATGTATGACACAAGTATGAAATGTAATTTCTCACATATCACTCCGTTACCTGAGAGAGCTGACTTCCTCCGCTGTTGCTAAGGTGTTATTCTCTGCATTAGATACCTGCTGCCCTTTCAGTGCCTCAAGTTCAACAGTCACCTGAGAAAATGATTACAAAAAAATTATAAAATGATACATTTTGCCAAAAACAGTCATTTGCTGTAAATCCCAGCAAAGGAAACACCTGCAGCCTAGTGGCAATGTTATTTCTGTATTTCTGTCTAATATCTTGACTTCTACCTTATGTGATTTTCCATTTCTTGCATGCATTATAGCACAAATTTTAATCAATTATTGATGATCAGAACGGTAGCTGACATAATCGTATAAATGCCAAAAGGAAGTTCCCATGGTGACGAATGTGACTTACCATCTGAGCTTGTAATTTGAAGGTGCCTGCCTCCTCCTGGGCTTTAGACAGATGAGTCTATCAGAGTGAAACAGGTTATTCCCATAAAAACAAGAACCTAGATACTAAACCATAAAGTCCTTAATTACAAAGTCATGAGTGCGATCAATGTCAAGGAAGTTATCTGGAAGCAACTTCCAGACAGACCAGTCTGCACGAGTAGAGGTCTAGAATTTGTATAATTCCAGCACACTGTTTTTATAACATATTATAACTTGAAATTAATTGAACCACACATTTTATAACATAAAATCAACCATTTAGATATTAATACCTAATACATGTTTTTAGTCTCATAACATATCACAATAACTTATTACTATATGCTTCTGACAGATCTTTCTGCTGATGTATTCAAGGAAAAAAACTATATATTAGCCAATAGAGCTAGGCAATATAGCTAAAATATATTTAACAATATTTATCATCATGTTTTCCACATTATTTTGCACTAAATGGACAGAGAATGTATATCTATCATCCCAATATCAATGCATTAACATATGTGATTAATTCAATTATTTATAAGTCAAACCCAAACAGGAAATAATAAAAAACTAAAGACACTTGCATTCTGTGAAGAAATGTAATTATGATTAAAGCTTACAAAGTTATCCCCCATTAGAGAAACTATTCTGTCATTCACAGAAATACAAACACCAGGCCAGAACATCTCCATTAAATGAGCTACAGATATTTGTATGATAAGAAAAGGCGATTAATAACTGAATTATTTGACATTTATTGTTCCATGGTTGCATGCAATGCATTAGGATACAGCTCAATAGTTTTTAATGAGATGAGTAAATGGTGATTATGCCTATATTTATGCCATGAGAATTATCCACACAAATTGCTGAACTGAATAACTCCCATTTATAGGCCTTTTATATCCGTAAAATAAATAAATTGGTTATTGAAAAAAGTTTAATAAAAATTTGAAAAAACGATGTGATGTTCTGAACAGTTTTTTGAAAGGTACTTTGAACCAATGATTTAGTGTGCATTATGGGTAATGTAGTTCTCACCTCCATCTCTGTATTATGTGTCTGGACTTTCTGCAGCATGTCCTCAGCCTCCTTGACCCGGAGCATGAGCTGAGGGGAGTATTCACTTGTGGCCAGCTCGCTGTCATACGACTCTAATATGGCCCTCATTCCATCGCGCTCCTGACCCACATACAAAAGTATAAGTTTCAATTCCAGAACTCAATTCAGGCCAAGCTGGTCAGTACAATATAAAGATATCATGCATATAAAACTAGCTGAAACACTTGCAGGGCCATAAATGGACGATGCTGATCTTCATTGTCGGGTGAGCAAGTAAAAAAAAAACAATTCCCAAATGAAAGAATCTACTTACTGTCTTAATGTAAATATAATTACAACAGCTTGATGTGGTTTCACTTATAACTGAACTTAATTCACATGCTTTATCGGTCAACCTAATCGATGTACTACATTGTAATTGGCAGGCTTCAGTTGTAATGTCATTGTAATGTTCTAAATACAGGAGGAGAGATGCAAGAAATATTAGAGGAGAATTAATGGGGTGAACGAGCTCCCTTCTGAGTCGGAGTCATCTGTGTAAATATCTCATTTTAGAGTCGATTAAACCGAAATAAAATCTAGTCTAGCCTCTAAAGCCGAAACCAGCAGGATCAATAAAACATTGTGATTCATTATCTGGAGAGTGAACTGAGAATAGAAAAACGACCAACAGATTAAAAACAAGCTATGACTGGCACATGCCTATATATGCTCCCAAACAACAAACGTTGCTAAGGTTAATGCTGAATAACCTCCACTAAAGGACCTTTAACAATATTTTTAAGAAAAAGCTAATGATGCATTTGTGGAGCTTTAGTTAAATTCATTTGATGTAAATATCAATGTGCCTGAAGTCAAAGCTTCCATACAGATATAGCAGTCAATTTGTCAATGTCACTTCTTCCCCCCCAAAAAAACACCTCTTTTTTTTGTGCAATGTGAAGTTTTTATGGCAAATATAAAAAAGTATAGAACACTTCTCCTCTACTGTCTCAATGTAATGGATTGACATTAAGTTTTTGTAATTTCTTATTTCCAAAGGTAATTCTTTTGAATGTGATATTTTTAAATGAATGAACATTTAATAAAACCATTTATTTTAACCGTTTAAATCATAAAATATAAACAAGTATTTAAATGATTGTGAATTGTTGTAATACAGCAAATGTCTCTTCTCCCTATTAATTTTGGAATGAAATGCATAATAGACATACTTATTACAAGTAGAAAGACTTTATTTTTATATCTGCACCACTTAAAGGTCAAAGAGGTATCTGTTTTATTACCTGAAGTCATGAAAACAGTTCAGGTTTAATATGAGTTATATCACCTAAGGGGTTCAACACACTAGCAGTAGCACATATCAGTATATTCACACACAGAAGTACTACACACACATACACCTTCCAATGCTATTTTTCTGCTTCCATTGTAATGAAATTCACTCTTGCTGTTATCTTAAACTCACCTCATTCGTCCCACAGATAGCAAACTCTCATTTAGGACTCTATTATTTTGGCACCGGCCTCTGAGTTTCTGTGCCGGAGAGGGAATCTATGTGGGTGAGTGAGTAAGGAAACGAATCTGTGCTGCACTGTAGTTTTTTTTTACCACCCCTATGGATCTTCATTTAATGGAGATCCTGGGTCAATGGTACAATAAAACCTTTTTAATCATAGTTTTTAATCATAGCTAGAAAACTGTTAATCTAATATGCTCTAAAGACAGCCAATTCATTTTCCTGGTTTTGCAGCACATGAAGTGCTGAAGTAGTCAATAATAGGTTATGGGACAGTGATTTTTTGCAGTAAAAGTATATAAATTCGGTGGAAAAGCTCTTACTATATATACAGAACATTAATAGTTTGCGAACCCTAACTTGAGGTTAGGGGCAGTGTATGTGTTTTGATATTTTAAATCAGTCAACATTGATGCGTTACGACGTGCAATAAATTGGACTTGACCGCTTTAATTGAGAGAAGTCACAACTTTGTATAATCTCGAATTCAAATGACAAGCAATAATTATTGGGATAAAATTGGACTAAGGATTCGTATCTCCATGTAACTAAACGTTGATTTTTTTAATTGTGTTTTCATTTTGCATTTATTACAACATTGTTAGACAAGCTACTCCTTAACTGAGATGATAGCCACCAACGCTAATTAACTTACTGAATAGATAAAATGAAAACACTTTAACGTGCTATTTGCTTATCTTTTGGATATTTAAATCAACTAAACATTGTTCTGACAGCTATTTTCACAATTAATAACATTTATACTGAAAGCAGCTATACATGTAGCTTGTGTTTGCTGGAGGTGAGGATGTTCTAAATGTCTCCAGTGTGGACATCATTACACTCAAACACTGACCTCATTAAATCAAATACCACCCATTTAGGAGCTTATTGAAGCCTTTGTTATTTACCAGTTTACCAAGCTGTTGACAAACAAAGAACAGGAGTATTATTCGCATACACAATAAGGCGCTGCTCCAGTGATCTATCTAAATCTCGTCCTAGCCTTTGGAAAGAACATCACGCCAGGAAGAAGGACCCGTTGTAGATTTCTATAGGAGTTACAGCTGTCCATGCTGCCCATGAGATCAAGGTTGAGAGAATGATATGGGTCATATCAGAATTTTTCTGATTCATACTCGCTTAAAGGTTCTCTCTCGCTTAAAAGGTTACGTTCAAACAAAAATGTAAATTTTCATAATTACATGTCATCATTTTCTCACACTTTTGTCATTCCAGATGTTCATCTTCGAAACAAAAATGAAATTCTGTCCCTCCACTGAAAGTCCACAAAGTCTAATGGTGTGTTCACACCAAACACGAATGTATTTATTCGCCCGAGTAGATTACAAACAAAGTCAATGCAAAGATGTGAAGAGAGACGAATTTGCGCTGGGCGACGCGAATGACTCGAAATGCACAACGCGTTTGCCACGGACGTGCGATATTTCAACTCGAGCAGAAAATTTTTGGTGAACTATACTTTTAAGAAAGTACGTTTAGATGGTTCAAGTTTCTGTGCATCCAACAGAAATCATTCTAACATGTTACTTTGGCATATCATATATTACCATAGCAGAACGTAAAATTATTATTCTACTTTATTAAATGTTTTAAAGATACAATACTTTCTTAGTTGTTGGTATCATGAGTACACTTGCGTAGTACATTTTGGGTTTTACCTATTGTTCTAGTGAGAAATAGCCACTTTGCACTGGGGAGAAAGTCTTCGGTTCTGAAAGGTATAGTATGTTTACAAAGTATGAACCCTTTTGTTTTGATGAGACTAAGTAACTGAATGTTTATTTTTACCTTGGTGAGCAGTAGGACCCTCTTCTGCAGGCGACGGACAAGCGAATCCTGGTTCTCTCGTCTCTTCTGCTCTTCTTGAGCTTTGGCTCGCAGTTGAGCGATCTCGGGCATGAGCTCAGAGCGGGCCTTCTCCACAGAGCGAATGCTGAAAGAGAGATAGAAAACGGCAGAATAACATTAGGATAGAGCAGCTCTGGGGAGAACACAAAGAACTGCATCCTCTATATCCTGGAAGGTCCTTTCCTTATAACATAAAAGGCTGAGCCATAAACAATTCCCAGAAACAGCCATGAAAACACCCCCCTTGGTGAAGATAAATGAATATGCATATCTGATTGTGATTAATCCATATTCATTACAATAATCAGCGTACCTAGTCACTAACTAATTAGTCAGATGTAGTGTATTTTTGGTATAGTTAGACAAATGCTCAAATTGTCATTTGAGACAAGTATTACCAAATGTTAATATACATATTGTAAGGTGTGGTAAAATTGAATTTAGTTTTCTGCTCCAGATATACACTTTTCAAACTAATGTATTATTTTTTTTTAAAGTAACATTAACATGACTGTAATTTAAATGTAGCTTTCATAAAAATATAATTCATTCATAAAAATATACAGCAAAACAGTGTAATTTAGTTTTTTTTGGACTACGTAATATCCCCATTCAGCCCAAAACCATTGGATAGAAACCAAATCCTCACCTTACATTTTTCCTCTCAGATGTACACTATGACAATTTTTTCAATACTCTTAACGCAGTAAGCACAACATCTGTCTGTGTAGGCTATACAATTAACACATTAATTGTAGCTTTGACACAAAATGCATAAAGTTAACAAATTTAAAATGCTTGAACTTCTTTTACACAGAAGCACAACCAAGACCAAAACAATGGATTTTCACTGCCAATTTTTCAAATGCTTTCACACTGTATGTCAGAACAGTTACCATCATGCTCTAAACCTAATTTATAGGCTAAAGTAAAAGTGAACAGCTGTTCATATTGTGAATTTGAAATATATCCAGTTTTTTATTCATTAATGAGAAACAGCTGCTTGCAAATAAATAATGTCATGCAAATATGTGACCCTGGACCACAGAACCAGCTTTCCATTGATGTATGGTTTGTTAGGATCGGACAATATTTGGCCGAGATACAACTATTTGAAAATCTGGAATCTGAGGGTGCAAAAAAATCTAAATACTGAGAAAATCATCTTTAAAGTTGTCCAAATGAAGTCCTAAACAATGCATATTACTAATCAAAAGTTACATTTTCATATATTTACAGTAGGAGACTTACAAAATATCTTTATGAAACATGATCTTTACTTAATATCCTAATAAAATAAATGGCATTAATATGGCATAAAAGAAAAATAATTTTGACCCATACAGTGTATTTTCGGCTATTGCTACAAATATACCACAGCGACTTAAGACTGGTTTTGTGGTCCAGGGTCACATATATAAATTACAGCTGATTCCCATCTAGGAAACACACTCAGGTGTTGAGGTTCTTTCAATCACATGACCATACAGTATACAGTAAAAGAGGACCTCTTTGGGCTGATCTTGTGTGGAAAAGTGCACTCCTGCATAAATGTGAGATTTTAGAAAACCTGCACTAAAGATTGGTGCTAAAGGTAGAAAGGGGTCAGGTGGGAGAGCACTTGCCAATATATGTGATCACATGCAACATTGTGGCATTCCACCATCCCCAGTGCAGTCAGAGCCTGGTTTGACACCCATTCAAGAATGATGTCTCTTTTTCTTGATGATGTCTCTTTCTCCCCTTTCCTCCCCTTACCTCAACCCCACTGAGGAGTTTTTCTGAGCCTGGAGGTGGAAGGTTTTGGACCATCGTCCACAGGGTCAAATTTCCCTCCAGGATGCAATGGATAATGCATGCCAAGACATCACAGCTGAACAATAGCAGGGGTAGATAAAGCATGCCAAAAGATTCTTCCCAAGATGCCTTGTCAGAGAAAATATCAGGTGTGATATGGATGAGAACATGTGGCCAAAACGCAGAAGACCAGCTAGATTGGATGATTTTTTGTTTGTATATTTTTTATTTTCACATAATAAATGACAGTTATATTGCATATTTTGGTTTTCTTGTTTACTTTCTCTAATGTCCTGTTGCAAATAAAGCCTTTAATGCAGCAGCAATTCTGTCTCTGTTTAGTTGTGCAATGTGTGATTTTGAGCATGAAATTAACTGTTTTGTCAATTTGTGTTGTGTGTTAAGAGTTTAGGAAAATTGTTAGAAGTATTGAAAAAAAATTGTCACAGCGATTGTAAAAAAAACTAAGACACAATAACGGACATCAAAACAGTTAGCAAAATGGCAGCACATATGAGACACTGTTTGTTTATGTGCACATGTGTCTTCTGGAGATAAAGGAAGGATGTTTGATACAGATAGATTTTGACTTGGAGAGCACTTTTTCACTTGACCTCGCAGAGTGAGAGAAATTACCCACAGCAAGAGTTCACTTCATCAAATGTGCTGGAAAAGTGTGTGCGAGTCTTTGAATCTGCTGGATTAAAGGAAGAGAAATTGCTAAGACTGTACGGGTGGATGTAATTGTGCTTTCTGGAGGTAGTTGACAAGGGAAATTTGTTTTTAGGAGGAGGGCGGGTGAGTTTGTGTGGGCCAGCGTTTGCAAGAGCGAATCAGAATGTGTGTATGTGTCCTCAGAGCTAAATTGATTAACTCCTCTCATCTCTTCCAGATGCTAACTATCCAACCCAATTTGAGCTGTAATGAAAATCATCATGGCCTGCTGTGGAGGGTCAATAAGACAATAATGCACAATCTAATCACAAAACCATGCTCGTCTCCTATCAATATGACCTCAGCACATAGTGCGGCTTATTATGCAAATTGCCTATATTCGTTAGTGAATAGGGTAATTGATTTAATTGGCCCAGTTTCTCAACATAGGAGTAGCTTAAATGGAGTGATTCAACCAAATGTGATTCAACCTTAATTACGTCGATTCGATATCGATTTTCAAAAGCCATGAATCGATCTTTTCAGGTATTTATTTCACATTTAAAACAAGATACCGATTAATGTGATTCTTATCAATAGTCTTCTCCACTAGATGTCACCCTTATTTACCTTGCACGATGTTACAACAGAAAACCTGTCATTCATTCAGTGCTTATCATGGCGGAAAAACTGTTGATGAGAACAAGAACAAAGCCATACGTGTGATTCGTAATGCTCATGTGAAATGCAATAGTAATACTATAAATCTGTGGAAGCATTTGATATTAGAGATCGACCGATATATCGGTTTACCGATATTGTTCCCGATATTTAAGCATTTTACCATAATCGGATATCGGTTTTGAAAAAAAAACGATAACCGATATTTTTTTATTTGTCATACACGATTATACAGAGTATAACCAGCAGTGAAATGTGTTCTCTGTATTTGACCCATCCAAGTGCACACACACCTGGAGCAGTGGACAATGTTCACTCAGGAGAAGCTCCAGCATGGCCACCGCATGTAACTTTATACAAGATTCACTTGTTTGAAACACGCTAACTTATATTAACATTTACTATAGAATAGTGATCGACCAATATTGATTTTTTTATAGCCGATACAGATTATTTGTATGTTTATGTACCCAATAACCGATATGCAGAACCAATATTTATTTACTGTTATAAAGTAAATAAAATGTAACAGACGTTGAAGTAAGTCCGATTCTTCGCTTTGGTTTTTCCTCCTTTCAGTCATCTTAACAACAATAAATGTTAGATGTTAAAAATAGATTAATGGTGTATTAAAACTATATGGGGGGGGGTCTACTGAATGTAATAGGGGGGCCAAAAAACGAGAATTGGAACAGCTTGCGAATCGAAATCGAATCGAGACATCTGAATCGATACCCAGCCCTTATTCACAGTAATTGGCAATTCCACTTGAGAAAGATTTATGTTATTTTAACAAAAAAAAAAAAACTATTTCTTTAGTCAATTATTAAAGTATTACATGTTACACAAGCTGAAATTTATTCATTTTTAAAGTTAACAAGAGGGAAACTTCTAAGTTGTCTGGTTCATCCATGAGTGACACTTGCGCAGTAGCAGTTTAGGGTTACTTAACTATTCGTTCTTAAACGAGAAATAGCCACTTTGCACTGAGTTGACACAGTCTTAGAGTTCGCGAAATATAGCATGTTTACAAAGTATGAACCCTTTCGTTTTGATGAGACTAAGTAACGGAGCATGTTTATTTTTACCTTGGTGCAGCAGTAGGACCCTCTTCTGCAGTCGACGGAGCATTAGCGAGATCCAGGTTCTCTCGTCTCTTCTGCTAAACTTGAGCTTTCGGCTCGCAGTTGAGCGATCTCGGGCATGAGCACCAGCGTGCGGGCCTTCTCCACAGAGCGAATGCTGATTATGAGAAGCATTAAGAGACACGGGCAGAATAACATTAGGATAGAGCAGCTCTGGGGAGAACACAAAGAACTGCATCCTCTATATCCTGGAAGGTCCTTTAATTATAACATAAAAGCTGCTTCGATCTGACCCTGTTTCACAGACAGTGAGGCGCATAAACAATTCCCAGAAACAGCCATGAAAACACCCCATTTGGTGAAGATAAATGAATATGCATATCTGATTGTGATTAATCCATATTCATTACAAGTAATCAGCGTACCTAGTCACTAACTAATTAGTCAGATGTAGTGTATGGCGGAAAAACTGTTGATGAGAACAAGAACAAAGCCATTCGCGTGATTCGTAATGTTCAGGTCAAATGCAATAGTAATACTATAAATCTGTGGAAGCAGTTGATATCACGCATAAGGCGCCATGATTTCTGCAATGAATGAATGAATGGCAGATGGCGCGATGCACTGTTGTATTTACTAAACACATACTAAAGCACAGACGACAGTCGCGGTGTTTTCATCTTCTGCCGTCTCACTATATGATATTAACACACTGCTGCTCTGAGAGTCATTTCATTAGCATTTTACAGTTTAATTTGAGTAAACTACCGTCATATCACATGTTCCTGTTGCTCAGTGGTAGAGCATTGCGTTAGCAGCGCAAAAGGTTGTGGGTTCAATTCCCAGGGAACACACATACTGGAGAAAAATGTATAGCCTGAATGCACTGTAAGTCGCTTTGGATAAAAGTGTCTGCTAAATGCATAAACGTAAATGTAAATGTATTAATACTAGAGGTGGGCATAGATTAATTTTTTTAATCTAGATTAATCTAGATTAAAACGGCTCATTTGAATTCTGCCGAAGGCATTCAGAATATGTGTGCTACCCAAATAATGACTAAAAGTAAGTCTTTGAGAACGGGATCTCAAGCCAGGTGGCGCATTAGACCAGGGGCTCATCTCCTGTTTCCAAAATGCATCACAAACTTTAATCTCTTCCCGTCCCAATCCCACGAAAAAACTGGAGGAAAATCCCGTTCCACTCCCAGAAGAATGACTCCCATTCCCTCCCACTCCCGTGTTGATGTTTTTTTTTTTGTCGATAACTGTCAATTACAGTAAAAATATAGTACAGATCACAGCGTGCCCACCTTATTAGTTGAATAAAAACCCAAAATGTCGTTTTTTGTTATTATATTGAACTGAAAGCCATCTTATTATGCACAGTGTTGCACAGATTAAATTTCATGTAAATCCTCCATGCTAACACACACGTCTTCTATTTTTTTTTTAGACATTTCACTCTCTATAGATATATTTTTCTATGTACTGTATTTTTAGATATATTCGAGTTTCGAAGTTTCTCGCTCAAGTTCACATGAGACCTAAAGCGCATCCTGTTTGCTTAAAAGCGCAACGTTTCGTTGTTATTCTGATTGCACACAAATAAACGTAGAGTCTTTACAGATTCGAAAGATGTATTAGGCTACTTTTATCTGTATGACCAAAAATGACGGAGATTTTAAGAGCAAGTGAGCGCACCGGAGCCTGTCCTGCAGCAAACGCGCTTCCACACAAACACTTCAATAGCGCACATTTCTCTAGGTTAACATCATATTGAGCGGCCATGTAAAGTTGCTACTACATACATCTTTCAGATGAAAAGCCATATTTGAGGTTGATGAATGATAGGTGAGCGTTTGGATGTCCTGCCCGACTGTATTACCACATAGACCAGCCGTTAACAATCTGTCCATCACGGACTGCGAGCCTCTAGTAATGTACAGAGGTCCAGTTAGAGACAATTTCTTGAAGCAAAGGTCCGGGAAATCATAATGTCTTACTATTTAGTGTGATAGCTTATATATTTTATAGCTTGTATATATTTATACGTAGCCTAGTTGTTGTTTCAGCATCTGCATGTAATAAATACCTGACTAATCAAATTAACTCAGAACAATTCAAAAACGTTTTGACAATATTTATTGTCATGTTACATAGAACTGAACATATATGTATGACTGTAGATATGTATAATGTTTTTTTCATTAACAAAATAAAAGTAGGGCTGTATTTCAAAATAAGAGAAAATAAATAAAATGTGAACATTGTGTATGTTCAAATAAAGTGCTTAACTTCAGACAAATAAAATAAAGGGAGGAAAAGCTTGCATTTCTCCTTTTCTGTTTTACATCTTGACTCAGCAATCGCAACCAATTTTACAAATAATTAATCTCAACACATCTTAACAACTGAACAGTTTTAGAATATCACCAGTTTCTACCGCTCTTATATCCCACTCCTCCGCTTTTGGAGAACGCATTTGTTCCTTATTTTTATCTCCCTTTCTCCGTCTTACTCGCCTGTTTCTCATCTTTCTCCGGCGCAGTCGTTTGTATCTCTCCTTTTGTTTTCTACATGTATCGCTATCTTTCTTTTTCTTTCTATCGTCTTTTCATGTGTTACTAGCCGCAAACTCTCTCATCTGTCTGCACTCTGTCGAGTCGCAATGTTTACCAGACTTGATTGGCTGAGTGGTATCACGTGGGATGGCTTAACTCGCATGCAATTGGTCTGTGCGTTTCCACTACACTACAGTAAAGACAAAAGCTGCGCCGTTTGAAATAGAAGCGCCCCGTCAGGTTTTAGATCATAACCTTATATTTTGGCTGTAGGTCCGGGTCCGTGTGGGACGGCTTTTGGGTCCGGACCCGGACCGCGGTCCGCCTGTTAGTGATCTAGTTCGAAGACTCGTTCTCGCCCCCTACAGTACAATTCGGCTAAGTATACATCCGCGCTAAAATATCAGGGTGAAAGTCATCATAGCTTGCGTAGTATAGACCCAGCTCCCAACCCAACTTTGAGAATAGATTAACGGCGATATTTTTTTTATCGCCGATAAGAGTCTTGCGTTAACGCAGCACGTTAACGCCGATAACGGCCCACCACTAATTAATACACAGCAGCTGCAAGTTCCTCGTGGAAACTCGTCCAAAAAAAAATTTAGTTTAGAAACTGTGTCAGAATATATTACTATTTAGCAGTCTTAAGACTCAATGCTACTACTACTAATACATATTAATAAATCTTTATTTTTAAAGGAATAATCCCATTTGCTTTCTTTTTAATTTTAACAGTAAACCTCTGTTGTGCAGCACATTGTTTGCCAAAAAATAAAATGGTTTACTTTTCATTTGATTAGGTTACATTCAATTAATGTTTTATGCCTCCGAGCACCATAAATTAAGAAGAACATTTTATAGAGCCCTATTATTGTTTAAGAAAGGACCCTATACAAAAAAAAGTTTAGGTTTAAAATACAGGCTTGTGGTTCTAAATTTATTTCTATTAATTCAGTATTTGTAAACTGATGTTAAAAATAACTGATGTTAGATGTTAAAAATAGATTTTGTATTAAAACTATATTCACTGAATGTAATAAAAAAAAAAAATCGAGAATTGAATCGAAAGCTTGCGAATCGAAATGGAATCGAGACATCTGAATCGATACCCAGCCCTAATTCACAGTAATTGGCAATTTCACTGGAAAGATTTATTTATTAAAAAAAATAAAGGACTGTATTTCTTTAGTCAATTATTATAGTATTACATGTTACACGGTCTGATTTATTCATTTTTAAGAACAAGTGGGAAATGTGCTGAATGTTTCATTTCATCCAAGTAAAATTGGCAAGCAGTTAGACTTACTTTACATTCGTTTTAAACGCGGAGCCAAGCGCGAGTTGACACCGGTATTAATAACTTTAATAAGGCTATTGAAAGCAGAAACTTGCATTTGGAACTGACACACTAAAAGGCATACTGCAATTCGAGGCTGTATAGATACCAAGACGGTTCATGTATACTCGTATGTATTGCTGTGAATTGAGGAAGCTGCAACACACACTATATGGCGGCTGAGGGATACATTGAATATTAGCAATACCGTAATATAAAAAGAGATCGCTTTGTTGTTGCAACAACCAAATATTTTTGTAGGAAGACTTCATTTTTGGCATCATTTTTATTTAGCATATTTGATTTTGGTAAATATGATTTTTAAATGTATTAATTTAGTAAAAAGCAGTAAGTGATTACAGTCATTATTCTTTAACTGAATAATGACTGTAATCACTAGCTGTTCTATCCAAATCATGTCCTTTTTGTTATGGTACAAATCACCTTTTAAAGTTTTTTCGGGAGTAAATGCAAAAATATAATGATAAAATATGATTGAATATCACCAAAACATGGACAAATATTGGGATAAAATGTTTTTGCTATATTGCCCTGCCCTACTCCAGATGGCTATATGAATAAAAGAGCCAATCATGAATTGGTTAAGTCATCGCATCACTGCAGCTTCTATAGAAACCCAACCTGGGACACTTTTCTTTTCGTTTCCTATAAATGTCAGAAACATTTACAACACAGTTCATGCTAGATTTTATTGCGGACTCAAAATATGTTATTAAAAATATGAGTATTTGCCCATTAAAATAGATAGAAATTGGTTTTGTAAGCCTGGAGCTGTTGCAAATATGTTTGACAGAGTGAACTAGCTTTCCTTGAACGGGACTTTAAACATAAGCTCCGAATTATGCACAATATATGAAAATATGATACAACTGCTGTCAAATTTCATACCTAATATGAAATAAGCCATTTCATTTGGAAAAATGTAAAATTGTGACAGTTACTCGTGTTCTGTTAGCATTATGGCATATTAATAAAGTTAATTACAAATTCACATCATCTGCTACGTTTTTTCCAAGTGCATCAAAAAAAGTGTAAATTGTGATTTATTGACACTTAATTATTGAAATCTATTGACACCCCTGATTTAATTGCATTTGTCAACCAAAAATAATGCATTTGTTGCCATTGATATTGTTCACAAAATTATTGTTTTCCACACAATAGACACCCTCCGCTCACCAGAAGTGAGTTTCTTTGCAAAAATAGGCCTATATCTGATATAAACCTATTCAGTAAGCAATAAAAAGTTTTTTTGGAAAGAACCAGACAGCCCCTACTTCTTCCATAAAGAACTTGAAGAAATGACAGCAGACTCGTTTCTTTGCAAAGCTGTTTTAGACGACATCATAGTTCATAATTAGCCCAATCTCAACACTCAGCTCATTAGTGAGATCTGATATTGTCAGTTTCGTTTGACTTGACTGCTCAAGTGACGAGCCGCACAGCACCGACACGCACCAACTCTCATCGACCAATTACTGTCTGACAATTAGAGAGAGGGAGAGACCAGAGATAGACTGAAAGAGCATCAAAGAGATCGGCTAATGCTGGCCGGCAAAACTCAAGAAAAGACCCCATTACTGCCTTTGAAAGAACTGCACAGGATGAAAAGAGACCCACATTAGAGGCCTTGTCAAATAATGACATTTTTAAGCACAAAAACAGACATGAACCCACATAGCGAGGGAGAGACTGTCCCAATCTATCACTTGAGGGACAGATCACACGCTCCGGAGTAGAGCTGTCGCTCACAAGCGAAGGTTCAATAGAGACTGTCCATCTCAATTGTTACGGAGGACGTCAAATCGTACAAATCATGCAGTGACAGCGGGGCTTGACTATATCAAATATTTAATCTGAAATTGCTTTAGATCTCACCAACAATCAGCTCTGTGACATTAAAGAAATAACTTTGTTTTTTGTAAAAAAAGAAAAAATAAATGTAAAATTCTCAAATTTGGTTACACTTTATTTTGATAATCCACTTTAGACATTCTACTAACTATAAGTAACTTTACATGTCAACTAATTTTCATTAATTTGCAACTACATGTCTATTAACTCTCAGAGTAGACTGTTAGGTTAAGTTTAGGGTTGGTAGAATAAGTTGACATATACTTGCAAAGTATTTTACAGTATTTACTTATTGTATGTTGTGGACCCATCAAAATAAAGTGTTTGAGGATATTAAACAGTCTATTATTAAACTTATATTAGTAAACGTATGGCTGCTAGTTGCTGTAGTTCCAAAGTTACTTATTGTTAGTAGAATATCTAAAGTAGACTATCAAAATTAAGTGTTACCTCAAATTTACCTCCACACAACTTTCTTAAATCAATGAGTGAGGAGTCAAAATGTATGAGCCAAAGTTAGTGATCTATATCTTAATGCATGTATTTACCTGCTATTGAGTGTGTAGTTCTGCTGTTTCATGTTCAGTTCTCGCTGTTGAATCTGTATGACCTCTCTGGACAAATCCTCCGGTTTCCTACAACAAAATCATTTGAAAGTAAGAAGCGAGGTATTTCATAAAACAAATCTACTAGCACCAGATGAATAGGGCACAAAAAGGGTCCGAAAAGTCCAATAAAAACCTATTTTTCATTTTCAGCAAATGGACACTTAACCTTCAGAAAAGGCGGATAACCCAGCTCAAGAGGTCAAAATATAAAATCACAATGAGCCATTTATAATTTACAATTATTATTACAAGGTCTGTAATTCTAACAACCCTATTTTCAAAATGTGGGACACTTATAAAGTAATAAAATGTTTACTGTGTGTGCGTACAATTTTATTTATTTTTGCATTTTTTAATTACACAGGAAGTGTATAAAAACTAAAATCTGACATTTTAATGTTTATTTCCTAGCAATGTATTTTGTATGGAGTAACAGACAAACTTTATATTTACTTGTCAATTAAAATGAGTTAATTGAAATAGTGTTCATGCAATTAATCAAATATTAATTTAACAGATTGTGTAAATTATGATTAAATTTTTAGACTGTCAATAAAGTCAAAATCTGAGGTAAGACAAGTTCAAATGACTAACAGACATCTGAGGTGGTTAAAGTTGAGATAAAACTGAAGTAGCGACAGACTTTGCCTTGCATATTGTGATCTACTGTGAAGTATAACTAATAATCGGGACAAAAAAGTAGGCCAGGGACTCGGTTCGATCCATCGCTTAATGTTTACATTTTATGTTATGAGCTATGCATTCATAAATGAAGGCAGATCTGAATGTGAGCTTGTGGGAGAGAAGTTTAAGTAGACTACATAACAAATGCTTAATTAAAGTTTAAAATAAATAGATAGATAAATAACTCGCAATCATTCACATGGATTTACAAAATAGATAGCAACTTTAAAACTGTCTACTTTCCATACAAGGCCAATTCTGATCCACAATAGTTTACCAAAAGCCTCGAAAAGTTCTGACAAAAAAAGTGTTTTTCTTGTTGTTTTTCATGAAAAGCATTCAATAAAAGCCCACAAACTGTAAACTCATTCTCAAACTTAAACACGTTCTATAAAAGACTCATTAGCTCCTGCTAATGAAACACAAATTCATTTGTGAACTCATGATAGAATCTGTTTCCTAAAAGACATGAAGACAGTTACTCCAAAGTCCAAAGCTGTAACATTTACTTTTTCTAATTAAAAGTACAACGGTATCCTTACGTATTGCCCTGACTAGTCTCTTTTAAAACAGCTCTTTGTGAAAACACATTGACTTTTCTAATTCGTCAAGCCCCCACACATTTCTAAATGACCCATTGTTCAGTTGTTTTGTTTGGTTTTTAAAACTTGATGTCATAATAGAAGTTATGCAAGTTAAAAATCACTAAGCCATAATAAAAAAAAAAATAATCATTCTTAATTTAAAAGATTTGACATTCTTCAAATGTCATACCATTAGGACTCTACTGTTTTGAAGTTATTTTCTCAAGCGTTCTCATAAAAGCAGGTTTTGACGATTCAAAAAATTCACTTTATAACTGTGCTTTGCTTGCTGGAAGTGCACAGCACAAGAAATCAGTAGCAATATATTCAAACATTTATTTGTATATATCATAACCACCGGGTCATGTTTCAAATGATCATAAGGCATGTTAAATTACATCTGCCATCTTTGATTTGCATAATTAACAGAGCTGTCAACATCAAACAAAAGGCGCAGGAACTTCATCACACCCACAGACAGAAAGGCTTTGAATGCATTTGCTAAATTTTGACAATTTTTCTTAAAATTTCTGTGATGAAAGTGCTATGGCTGACACCTTTGTTCTGTATTTGAAATGAAAGCTAATTCTGAAGACAATTGATTCAGCATTCAAACAGTAAGAATATCATAGCAGAGGGAACATAAAGGAAATGAATTATAAGACGATACTTTAAGCATGTATTTCTTCTTTCCCTCTTCATTTTTCAGAAAGAAATCTTTTGTTTCCTTCACAGCGAGACGAAATGAGACTACGGTACAAAAAAAAGGAAAGTCCCAACCGCTGCACTTTTCTTTGCGGAGACAAAACATTGAGAAGATATGACACCGGTTTCTTTTATTTGGAGAATCCCCACGAGAGTTACATTGCTCACCCAGGTAAAACATGAGAGAGCAGAATGAAACTACTGCCTGACACATTTATACTGCCAGTGAATGTGGTGGTTCATAGGCCTGGAGAGCAGAATGAGTAATGTTCAATGATCAATCAGAATCCAAAATCAGATTTCTGCTTCACCAAAGCGAGACGGGCACTTTGGCTCATTCGCCACCGCGCCATTATCCTTTCAGAGCAACGGAAATTCATTGAGAAGAGTTTGATTACATAAAGTGTTTTACCAATGCGAATGTAAGCATAATCAGTTGAATCCTGCAAAACGTCTCACCCAAGGCCATATCATACTTCAAAGACAGGAAATGCATACAAACAGGAACAAAGACCCTGGCTGAGAAAAAGGGACGTCACAGCGAACAGGGAGGAGAGAAATGATCTGAGGAGGAAGAACCTATATGGGAATTAAGATTCTGCCCAGATACATGAAGGATATTGGCTCTGCAAAACTGTGACCAATTACGTGCCGTTTGAAGTTAATAATCATTATTGGGCAATTACAGAACAGTCAAAAGAAGGAGGTTTATGCTCTGCCACTTTCAAACACACACATACATATAAAATATTCATTACAAGATCATTTACAACAAACATGCAATGATTTAGTTGGAAATGTAAAATGATGTACCGTTGTGAATATCGTAATGTTTTTATTTGCCCATAAGTGCCCTAAAGGCTGAGAGGGAGTAAAAGATTAATGAATTTTCATTTTCTGGTATCCCTTTGAAAGGCTTCAGCAAAAACATTTGTAGGTAAATATTGCTGTTTATATGATTTGGATGAATATAAATGAAAACAATTAAATAAAGTTATATTTGTTCATTTAAAAGAAAAACATTTCATGCATATTTTAACCAGATTTGTGTATTTTTCTTGTATTAAACAGTTTAAATCTAATTGGATGTCATTTCTGTTTGGAATGATAGTTCCTCTGATACCCAAAGTTAAAAAGAACTGAGAAGTTTTGCTCAAAGCTCTTCCACTACAATCAATATGATGCAAACTTAAACACATTTCAGCTGTTGAAAATTACAGAACTCATTCAACACTAAAATAGGTGCTGCAACAATCGATTACTCTAACGATTATTGGAATGATTAATCGTCGATTATTTCACTGATTAATCAGTAGACTTTGATTATTCAGCTTTTGCATTTAGTTAAAATGTTAAGTTATACATGAAGAGTTCAGATGCAAAAGTAATTGTTTAATTTGAATAAATGCCCAGATGTAAATGTTGTTTTGCTAATGTTTATTTCTGTATTATTGATAAAATGACTTTAAATCTCTCCAATAATTTCACTTAAATGGCAATGTATAGGTCCTTTTCTATGCAATTCAAGTGAAATAACTGAACATAAATATAGGAGCGTGAAGAAAATTCACATTTTAGAAGAAAATGCCCTCAGACGGCACTTAGAGGCTTTTGCATCTGAACCTTTCACATATTCTAACATAAATAAAGGTCACTTCAGATTTAGAAAAGCATATTATGTAATTACAATTATTAGGTAACACTTTACAATAAGGTTAATTATTTAACATGAACTAAGAATGAACAATACTTCTACTACAGCATTTATTAATCTTATTTTATTTTTCAGCATTTACAAAAATCACAATATGCGTTTTAAACATTGGTAAATGCACTGTGAACTAACATGAACAAACAATGAACAACTGTATTTTTATTAACCAACATTAACAAAGATTAATAAATGTAATAAATGCATTGTTCATTCATGTTAATTAATATATTAACTAATGTTAACAAATGATACCTTAATTGTAAAGTGTTAACAATTGCTTATACAAATACATGTATTGGGTACACAAAATGAGATGCCAGACAGAAACACTCTCACCCTTTAATTAGCTAGATGAAAAAGTAACTGAATGACATCATTCTGCCAAACATCTTCTTTGGAAGTCATATAGATAAGAAACAAAATAGAGGTAAGTGATAAGACGCTTTGCATAAACTAGTTTATTCACAAAATATCTTAAAATAGCTGTATAGAGGTTATGATAACCAAAACAGTCCTGAGCTAGATCAGGCTTTGATCTCTGTAAACCAAACTGTCACTTTAATGAAATGATTATTTTTCTCTCTGATAAAAATATTTTAGCATTAGCTGGCTCCACACTGGAGAGCTGCTTTATAACAGAAAATCAAGTTGTAATTCTAACTGAAAGTGACACTGACTCTGGTTTTTCATGTTTAATACCGTAAAGCTGCTTGAATCAAGGCTATTGCATAAAGTACCAACGTTATATAAATAAACATGATGTGACCGGACTTTACTGGAGTACGTTACTGAACCCCAGAGCTCATGCAATCATCCACATCATTGTAATCAGATGCATTTTTAACTGCTGCTTTGAGTGCTTTCACACTGTTGTCTGTTTTTGTTGAGCTTATTTCGTTACCGAGAGGAAAGCGCACAATATATATTTACATATTCATCCAAACACCGCTCAGCTTCAGCTTCGTTCGGCTGGGTTTGAAGTAGGGGTGGGCGAATCGATCCAAATATTGATAGTATCGATACCAATGTTGGTATTGGTATCGGATCGATATTACCTGATTCAACAAAGTGTAGACATGTCTGTGGGTGTATAGTCCGCTCTTTTCACTTCTAGACTAGTATGCAAACATTGCTGCTCCTCCGCTGCTACGCTGTTTTGTTGTCATGCCATCACGCCACTCAGAGACTACAAAAGCTACAAAAGAAATGAAAAGGGGAGGAAATCCTTCTCATCGTGCATATTGTATATACCTGTATAGCGATTTTTTTTGTCCTAGTTATGCAGTATCAGTGTTTACTGAAATGTACCTTTAATATTATTTCTTAATTCATTAAGACTTTAAATGTTTTCAATATAACAGTTTTCTATGAGAGTAAAATGCTTAAGATGTTGTTTAGCATGTTTGCATATATTTTCGGGGCTCAGCTGCTTGCCACATATTATATTTTATTAACAAGCTGTATACCGAACTTAGTCTGTTTATTTATTTATTTGGTCATAGTAGGCCTATATATTTTATAAACTACACCAAATTTGGCCTTTTCATATCACATTTTGATTGCAATAATTACAAAAAAATATTACAGTATGTATAAAACAAACAGAAAATACAGTACGTGCATAAAATAATTTTAATAATAAACAAGTTATGGTTTAATAGGTCTTGTTCATATCACTGTTTTCATTCAATAAGCCACTTACATTAAACTTTACTTTATAAGGGTTTTCTATGTGAGGAAAATGCATAATGTGAACTTTGAGCATTGCTTTCAAATTCTGGGCACATCTGCTAACTTGTATATCTAGTTTGCAACATTAATAAGGTGTATACGGAGTTTTGTCTTTTAATATTACATTCTTAATTTAGATAGTTGTTAAACTGTCTGAGACAGAACATTTAAAAAAAAAATACATTTTTAAAATAAATAAATAAATCATCTAAACACACAGCTTCAACTATATTATATTTACACAATATTTTATTATAACCATATTTACACTACTTTTCAAAAGTCTGGGATTAAAAAAAATTTTTTGGAATGATCAAAATGATCACCAAGTCTGTATTAAAAATACAGTTAAAAACCCTGCAATATTGTGAAATATTACTAATTAACATAACCATTTTCTCTTTTAATATATTTTAAAATGTCATTTATTCCTGTGATGCAAAGCTGAATTTTAAGCAGACATTTTTAGTCTTCAGTGTCACAGGATCCTTCAGAAATCATTCTAATATGCTGATTTGGTACTCAAGAAACATTTCTTATACTTACAGGGCTCTAGACTAACTTTTTGCACTGGTTGCACTGGTGCGCCTAACTTTTTTTCTTAGGTGCACCAGCACAAAAGTTAGGTGCACCCAAATTTTTATAAAGGCAATATTGACTAGTAAAACGACTAACTAACAATCTGGTCAACATAAAGTTCTTTATTTGAAGCACAATTCTACAAGAAAGGTAACTTACTGAAAAAGTGTTGGTGCTTAAAGTGCTTCACTGAGCAGAGATTTAAACTTAAAACATCTCAAGATAAATAAAATCTAAATTAAGTGTTTTAAGGGCTTCAAACTGAACATCTCATGGCTCAATGTATTATGGACTATCCTCCATTGCAGTTACATGCCCCTCGGATGGCCAACTCCTGTAGTTTAGCTTTCTTGATCTTTGTCCTTGGCTAAACCAGCTGGCCACACTCTCTCTAGCATCAACATCTTCCAGACTTGACCCCTCTACACTGAGTCTTATCAGATCTTCCACTGTGTGTGAACAAAGGGATGCTCTAGTGCAGTGCTTCTCAAACCCCCCCCCTTAAACCCATAAAACAATCCTGCGCCCCATCCCACCACAGACTACCAAATAATTGCACTAAACATAATGAAAAAAAAAAGTATTTACAGTTTTTATAACCAATTCTTACTATGCAAAAAAGAAGTATACTTAGGCCTTTAGTGTTATGTTAGAAGCATTTTTATACTCATACCTTTTCTTGATTTAATATTTTGATTTTTTTTTTAGCTTTATTTTCATTTAAATGTTTAGTTTTGAAATGTTGTATGCATTTGTCATGTTTATTTCATGTCTTTATCTTCTTAAATGTGTGTATATATCATGTATAGTTTTAACTTTTAATTTTAGTTACTTCTTATTTGTAAGCCGATTTGGATAAAAGCGTCTGCTAAATGACAAAGTAAAGTAAAGAAAAAAATAACTGTTCTGTCTAATCGTCTCTCTGTACTCATACTGTATTTTAATGCAGCCAAATTCTCAATAAAACTGTTTTACTCTATATATTTGACTGTTTATGTTGTCAGTCAACAGGATAAATATGAAATAATGACTGAAACACGTCCCTTTAAGAATTCATAACCAGCTCTCCCTTCCAAGAAGCTAGTCTGCACAAAAATACTAATTTATAATTGTATTGAGCCGTTGTCTGATGAAATCAAATAAGACACAATATAAGACAAGACAATTCCAGTGCTGTGATTTCTTCTATATTTGCATGTAAACTTAGAGAAGCAATAATATCTGTTTTAACTGAACGGACTCCTCTCAGACGCTCACTGAACAGAGCAGATGCAGAGAAAGCGCGCTGATCTCGATCACAGAGACACTCTGAGAGACTCGATTTGTCACTAGTTGCTTTTTTTGGAAAACAAAAAGTTGCTATGGGGGTCTACAAAGGTGCTAAATGTCGCTAAGTTGGCAACACTGCACGCATCTCTACTACTCACCTCTTTCTCTCTGTCTGACTGCAGCAGCACACGTGATGCATTTGTCAACGCGCACACACACACATACAGGAATATCTGGACCACGGCCAATCAGAGGGGGGTCCGCCCTTCACTATCTCTGATTGGTTTAGATCACGATATAAGCCTAACGGGAATGTCTTTTGTTGAGTTTATGAGTCGCGGATACTTTTTTTTCTTTTCTCGAATGGCTGGACGCACCAGTGCGCCCTGGGATTTTTGTTAGTCGCACCCGTGAGAAATTAGGTCGCACTCTAGAGCCCTGTACTTATCATAAATACTAGGTTAAGAGTCTAAATGTATTCTTAATTTAGTCTAAATTGATTGTATTCACGGTGTATCTCACAAGTGCACATAACAGAAAAGTGTCTGCAACAATCTAGGCCTTCACCAACTAGTCAGACTTAAAACATGAAAGGGCGACAAGCTTCAGTGCAGTAGTGTGCGCCTAACTTAAGATTTCATACTGTGAACGTCCTAGTATGTCAGGTTGTCATTCAATGTCATTATTCAGTAACCTACATCGAGTTAGAGTTTCCATTCCTCTAAAAATAAAACATATACTGTGGAAATGCACATCAACACCAAAACATGCTGTTCACCACTTTTTTTTTATATTGATACAACGTTGCATTAATATTCTGTACTTTCGTTGTGGCAGAGACTAGACCTACCAATAAATTGCATTTTAAATAACAAAAAAAGAACCAGTCTGAGTTTAGTCAAATGATATATACATATTAATAACATCGTTTTCAGAGAGTTTAAGAATGACTTTTATTATTTATAATAGAGAGCCAGCCCTCAGTTTAATGATTAAGTCTTACATGACCATTTTCCACCCTCTCTTTGACCCTAGTTCACCAAAAAATGACAGTTATGTAACTGTTATCAAATTAACCTGTATGCTTTTTTCCTTCTATGGAAAACAAAAGTAGTCATTTTAATAATTTACTAATCACTGTATTCACTGGCACTGCTACATGAAAATCTTTATGTCAGGTCTTCAGCAGTCATACGATAGCTTTAAGTGAACATTTAGATTGTTATTCTTCTCTTTAAATCAGATGAACTCAAGAATGAAAATGATCAATAAATTGGTCAGATTAGATCAACTGACTCAAACAAACGATTTGTTTTTGAACCTGTTAACATCAAGATTAAGAAGAAATTACTTCAAATGTATTCTGTTCCTCACACAAAGCTATCATATGATTTTGCAACTTTTTGAAGCTCTGGTCTCTTCATTATGACTGCAGAAAAGAGTGAGTAGTACATTATTCAAAACTTATTCTCTGGAACTATTATTGTCAGTTTTCTATCAGCAGATGTTTATATACTCGTAATATCATTAAATATTGGTAAGGGATATTAAACAGATACGATCTGTCACCCGCTCTGGTGTCTGACGTTTCAGGACAGTGATTGACTAATAAGAGACTCAGTTTTTGTCATTTTGAGGGGTACTTCAAGAGCACTGTGTGTGTTCCACCAAATCCACATAAGCCATTAAACAGACAATGTTTATATCTTTCCACATGACTGACAAAGCACATTTGCCCCTCATACGATCAATAGAACACATGCATATGCAAACACACTGAAACTGCTCCACATCAGCCACTGTTTCAGCATCTATAACACGCTGACCTTGAAAACACTGCAGAAGCAGAGAGGATGTAGAATTGGCAAGCAATAACACTGACTGACCTAAAAAGTTAATAGGCCTACACAGGTACAGATGCAGAGGAGAGAAACTAAATGTTTCTTGAGATCAGAGCGCCCTCTGGTGGCATTATCATCCACCAAATTAATAAAAAAAAATAGATTTTTTTATTTATTTTACAGGTGCATCTCAATAAATTAGAATGTTGTGGAAAAGTTCATTTATTTCAGTAATTCAACTCAAATTGTGAAACTCGAGTATTAAATAAATTAAATGCACACAGACTGAAGTAGTTTAAGTCTTTGGTTCTTTTAATTGTGATGATTTTGGCTCACATTTAACAAAAACCCACCAATTCACTATCTCAACAAATTATAATATGGTGACATGCCAATCAGCTAATCAACTCAAAACACCTGCAAAGGTTTCCTGAGCCTTCAAAATGGTCTCTCAGTTTGGTTCACTAGGCTACACAATCATGGGGAAGACTGCTGATCTGACAGTTGTCCAGAAGACAATCATTGACACCCTTCACAAGGAGGGTAAGACACAAACATTCATTGCCAAAGAAGATGCCTGTTCAGAGTGCTGTATCCAAGCATGTTAACAGAAAGTTGTGTGGAAGGAAAAAGTGTGGAAGAAAAAGATGCACAACCAACCGAGAGAACCGCAGCCTTATGAGGATTGTCAAGCAAAATCGATTCAAGAATTTGGGTGAACTTCACAAGGAATGGACTGAGGCTGGGGTCAAGGCATCAATAGTCACCACACACAGACGTGTCAATGAATTTGGCTACAGTTGTCGTCAGAGGCGTCTTACCTGGGCTAAGGAGAAGAAGAACTGGACTGTTGCCCAGTGGTCCAAAGACCTCTTTTCAGATGAGAGCAAGTTTTGTATTTCATTTGGAAACCAAGGTCCTAGAGTCTGGAGGAAGGGTGGAGAAGCTCATAGCCCAAGTTGCTTGAAGTCCAGTGTTACGTTTCCACAGTCTGTGATGATTTGGGGTGCAATGTCATCTGCTGGTGTTGGTCCATTGTGTTTTTTGGAAACCAACGTCACTGCACACGTTTACCAAGAAATGTTGGAGCACTTCATACTTCCTCCTTCTGACCAGCTTTTTAAAGATGCTGATTTCATTTTCCAGCAGGATTTGGCACCTGCCCACACTGCCAAAAGCACCAAAAGTTGGTTAAATGACCATGGTGTTGGTGTGCTTGACTGGCCAGCAAACTCACCAGACCTGAACCCCAGAGAATCTATGAGGTATTGTCAAGAGGAAAATGAGAAACAAGAGACCAAAAATGCAGATGAGCTGAAGGCCACTGTCAAAGAAACCTGGGCTTCCATACCACCTCAGCAGTGCCACAAACTGATCACCTCCATGCCACGCCGAATTGAGGCAGTAATTAAAGCAAAAGGAACACCTACCAAATATTAAGTACATATAAAGTAAATGAACATTTTCCAGAAGGCCAACAATTCACTAAAAATTTTTTTTTTTTTATTGGTCTTATGAAATATTCTAATTTGTTGAGAGTGAATTGGTGGGTTTTTGTTAAATGTGAGCCAAAATCATCACAATTAAAAGAACCAAAGACTTAAACTACTTCAGTCTGTGTGCATTTAATACACGAGTTTCACAATTTGAGTTGAATTACTGAAATAAATTAACTTTTCCACGACATTCTAATTTATTGAGATGCACCTGTATATATATTAACAATACCCTCAAACTTGGCTTCATATATTGATTGTCAGTTATCAGTCAGGCTTTTAAGGCAATATTTCCAGGCAAATAATTACTTTAACTATGCATTTATTAAATAATAAAACATAAGAAAATACCCACCTAATATTAAGTCCTGTAGACTGGCCAATGTTTTCCCAAGCCTGCAGCTCATGCTCCAGTTTCTAGAAGATCCACAATGTTGGATTAAAACATACAATAAAATGCAAAATAGAAAACACTACCATTACACTCCTTTTGGGGGTAAAATATCAAGCACAATATCATTTATAATTAGAGAGTCAATTTTGCATAGCAAGACCAGACATATTTTGCAAATACTTCTCATTAAAAAGGCACCATATAAGAGCACAAATTCTTGTCCATTCAAGAATTCACACAATATTTTCAGAGGAGAATTATACTAAACATTCAATCTCAAAATGGTCTCTGCATGTGTAGCTGTTTACCTCTTTCTCCAACTCTACTTTCAGTTTCTCCTCCATCACTCTCTCCATTCTCTCCAACTTCCTCCTCAACCCCTCAGTCTCTTCTCTCAGCAGACTGTTGTTCTCTTTTGTCTCTCTGAGAAGGAACATTGAGAGATAATTGACAGTAGTTGTAGTTATAATGATTAATGTGTGCATCCATCACACAAAAAGTTTGTTGATGACACTGTTGATACCTTAAGAAAGTATTTTCCTCCCGCAGACATTTAATTTCCCGCTCCCGTTCAGGCAGTCTGGCCACTTCAGATTTCATGTTTTTCACAATCACAGAGTCTTGCTCCTGAAGAGCCAAACGCCTCTCCAACTCCTGCAGACGGACAGCACACATAAGAGGGAGCAAGGCACAAATAAGACAATTACTTGATGTAAAATACAAGTTGATCTTTTTTTTTTTTACCGAATTGGTACTTAATAGCAGTATTTCTGACATCCCTCAGTGCTCCACACATCATAGATATTGAAGAATAAGACTGAAACACAAATACCTTAATCTTGAGTTCACTCTCTGTGCTGGTGGAATGAGATGACTGCAGATTTTGGTACCTCTGACTGACATCCTGGAACTTCCTATTAGCATCAGATGAAAAACAACACAGTTAGGGCTGTGCAATTAATCGCATGCGTTCATAATCGCAGATGAATCGCATTCAATTATGAATGCGATTTTAAGTAGCTTGTCAGTGAACTACAGCTCTGTGTATTAACTGCCGCTCCATTTGAAAACAGGTGATGGAGATTTACCACCAAACACGGAGCCGGCTTTACTAATGAAATGCGCATGAGAATCGCATGCGATTAATTGCACAGCCCTAAACACAGTGCATATGTATTAAGCAGATGATATGAGGAAAACAGTGTACATTTGTGAATGTGTGAATTCATACTTGCGCTGCACATCTAGTTGTTCCTGCAGGGCCTGGATCTCCAGGTTCTGGGTGGAGAATTTGGACTCCTGAATCTGAATCTGTTGATTGAGCCTTCGGGTCTCATCTTTCAACTCACTGATCATCTGCAACATGAAAAGTATTTACTTTAATTAAACAATTGCAATCCTAACGGTATTGACAGAAATGTTTTTGTTAAAAAAAGATTTAAAGTTAAACTAAATCATATTTGTAAACAATGATTGCCCGACAGTTGTTTTAGTTTGTGAATGTACAGCACTCTTTAAAAAGTTCACGCTCTGTGAAATTTATAAAAAAAAAAAAAATGTAATTCAGCAAGGACGTAGATTAGTCAATTAGACGTCAATTAATTTAATCATAAGTGACAGTTAGAGACACTTACAATGTTACATAATATCTCTGTTTTTCAAATAAATGCTGTCATTTTTTACTTTTTATTCAAAGAAACCCCAAACAAATTCCACAAAAAAATATTAAGTATGATGTTTTTCTTGAGCAACAAATAAGCATATTAGCATATCATGTGACTCTGGAGACTAGAGTAATGGCTGCTGAAAATTCAATATTTAAAAAAAAATAAGTTATTTTCAAATTGTAATATTATTTTACCATCTTTCCACTGCTTTGTCTGTATTTTTTTTTATATAAATGCAAACTCGACCCAAAACTTGTACTACACTGTATATACATGTGTATTAATTTATCAGTCACATTGCTAGAAGTCTCCATGCAGAGCGTCTGCTGCATGAAACTGTAACAAGTATGCCATTCCACATCATCCCTATGAAATAAAATGTTTTGTTTTCCAATAAAAATATCACTAGGATTGCACTTGTAAGTAGCAAACCATGGCTTTGCGGTAACCTAGCAGCTACTGGCTATTAAAAACAATTACAACCATTTATATTTTACTCTAATCTCATGTTTCAATCAAAAAAAAAAAACATTTTAATAATTCAAACCATTTCACAAGAGCATTTTTTCATCTTTCTACAAACACTAATACAAAAAAAAGAAAACACACCTGGTCTGCCTCAGCAAGTTTGCTGTCTTTTTCATTTGCTTTCTTGTGGAGTTCCTCAAAGTTATGCTTTAAAGCCTTGTTGTTTTCCATTTGTTCATTAAGTGCTTGATTTGCTTTCTCTTCTCTTTCTTCCAGACGTCTAATCTTCAACAGTAACTCCCTATTACGGTCAATTTCCCTCTGCAAATGTAAACAGACAGAGACATACACACACACACACACACACACACACACACAGGTCAAATTAGGTTTTTCACAGCAAAGACTGGACAATCTTGCCTTGAATGCATCAAATCACATGCTAACGGATTTTGTCTACAGTGTTTCTCACACCATTTTTTAGGCTGCAATTTGTTTTATTGAGGAATATGTTTAGAAACTGGGAGTAAGGGGACAGTAAAAGAAAATCTAACAGAACCCATGATTAACAGCACTATTCCACCTATCACTCACCTGTAAGTCTCTGGAGCTGCTGTTCGCCTCTTTCTCCAGCTCTATACGGGCCCGTTTGTGACTGAGCTCCATCTGTTGTTTCTCTTGAGTGAGCTGCAGCACATTAGTGCGAGAACGGACGCGCTCTGCAGCCTCCTCCAACTACACACACAAAAACATAATTCAATCATTTGCTCTACACATACTTTAATAAAGGAATAGTTCATCCCAAAAATAAAAAGTTTCTCATCCTCAGGACATTCGAGAATTAGAGGAGTTTTTCTTTATTAGAACAGATTTGGAGAAATTTAGCATTACATCACTTGCTCACCAATGGATCCTTTGTAGTGAATGGGTGCCATCAGAATGAGAGCCCAAACAGCTGATAAAACATCACAATAATCCACAATAATCCACACTACTCCAGTCTATCAAATAATGTCTTGGGAAGTGAAAAAAGCATGTTTGTAAGAAACAAATCATCATTAAAGGCATTTTAACTTTAAACCATCGCTTCTGGCCAAAATATGACTCTACAATCCATAAAAAAGCTTAATCTAGTGGAAAAGTCCATTCCCTGTTATCCTCTCAGATCAAAATTCACAAACATATTTGTTTAGAACTGTTTTGGACTTTTGCTTACAAGCCATGCTTGATCTGTGCATATTTACAGAGCTCGGTAGTAACTGATTACATGTAATCTGGATTACGTAATCAGATTCCCAAAATTAAGAACTTGTAATTAGAGTAAGTTACATTTTAAAATACTCGTAATCAGATTACAGTTACTCTCATGGATTACATGATTACATATTATTCACACAATAGCAATAAATGATTCATTTGGCTACAATATTCACTGGCCGTATACTGATTCTCAGCGAGCAGTTTTTGAGATTTCAGGATTTCCCCCATTAATTAAAGCGCTATAATGATTAATTCATTCATTATGTTAGGTCTTGTACGAGCTGCCCGGAGGCATTACAAATATGGCCGCCAACTGAAGAGACTTTCTGCAAAAGGGAGTTTGTTTTAAAACTATTTATTTTAATTTAAAAAATATATATATATTAATTTAATTGTCAGCTTTTCATTAAACTCCCAACCCTCCCCTGCAGTTCCTTTACGAGCCCTAATTTGGAAAACCTTGATGTAATATAATGTTTAATGCACTTCATGTTGTAAATTACAATAAATTAGGGGTGGGCATAGATTAATTTTTTTAATCTAGATTAATCTAGATTAATTTTGGAATTAATCTAGATTAATCTAGATTAAAATGGCTCATTTGAATTCTGCCGAAGGCATTCAGAATATGTGTGCTACCCAAATAATGACTAAAAGTAAGTCTTTGAGAACGGGTTTCTCAAGCCAGGTGGCGCATTAGACCAGGGGCTCATCTCCTGTTTCCAAAATGCATCACAAACTGCTTGAGAAAGCTGTTCTACTATGATAATTGGTGATGAAAATAAACTATGTTCAATAAGATGTACTTGTGTTTACTAACTGTTTATTCAGTTAAACATGAATTTTGAACTGTAGGCCTACATAAGAGGTCGTGATGAACTGTTTACAGTTTCCATTGGGAAGCTTCTTAAAAATAAATTTTCCCTGAAGCAAACCCGGCGGCTTCATAGCTGCATCCATGTTAGCACGTCACGTCTGATGTGGTAATTTCACAGTAACGTTAGGCATACACACAGGTTCGAAGCAGAGGGTGACACGGGAGTGAATTCTCAAGTTCACATGAGACCTAAAGCGCATCCTGTTTGCTTAAAAGCGCAACGTTTCGTTGTTATTCTGAGTGCACACAAATAAACGTAGAGTCTTTACAGATTCGAAAGATGTATTAGGCTACTTTTATCTGTATGACCAAAAATGACGGAGATTTTAAGAGCAAGTGAGCGCACCGGAGCCTGTCCTGCGCAAACGCGCTTCCACACAAACACTTCAATAGCGCACATTTCTCTAGGTTAACATCATATTGAGCGGCCATGTAAAGTTGCTACTACATACATCTTTCAGATGAAAAGCCATATTTGAGGTTGATGAATGATAGGTGAGCGTTTGGATGTCGTGCCCGATTGTATTACCACATAGACCAGCCGTTAACAATCTGTCCATCACGGACTGCGAGCCTCTAGTTCGAAGACTCGTTCTCGCCCCCTACAGTGCAATTCGGCTAGGTATACATCCGCGCTAAAATATCAGGGTGAAAGTCATCATAGCTTGCGTAGTATAGACCCAGCTCCCAACCCAACTTTGAGAATAGATTAACGGCAATATTTTTTTTATCGCCGATAAGAGTCTCACGTTAACGCAGCACGTTAACGCCGATAACGGCCCACCACTACAATAAATGGAACAAATTCTTACTCTTTGCATTTTTAACATCATTATGGTACAATATAATACTATTTAAATCAATATGATAAATAAATTAAATCAAAAGTAATTGATTATATATTACCTAAAATGTGTAATGTAACGGATTACATTACTGACTACAATTTTTGTCATGTAATCTGGAATCAGTAACATTACAATTTGTAAGTAATCTACCCAGCTCTGCATATTTCTCTCCTGATTCAGACAAGATGACTTTAGCACTGGAGAAAGCAATATTATAGACAGAACATATACTAGATAGAAGACTAGTTTTTTAGTCAGAAACAATGGTTTAAAGTTAACATTTTAATGACTTGATTTTTGACTTCACAAAATGTTAATTGATGGACTGGAGTTGTGAGGATTGCTTGTGGATAACTGTGACGTTTTCATTAGCTGTTGGGATGCTCATTCTGATGGCACCCATTCACTGCATTGGTGAGCAAGTGTTGAAAATGCTAAATTTCTCCAAATCTTTTCTGAACTCATCTACATCTCGGATGGCCTGAGAGTGAGTAAATGTTTAGCCAATTTTCATTTTTGGGTGAACTATTCCTATAAGAGACATACTGCATATTTATGATATCATGGAATTCAAAAGTAGATAATTCTGTAAAAATGAGGTCTGAAATATGAAAGGAGTCTGTGACTTGCCTCTACTCTTTTAGTATAGAGATTCTGTAGACCACTTCTTCCAAAGGCTGGCTCAGTCTCCTGTAAAGAGCGCTCTGGACATGATATCAAACTCTTGAAAGATTTCAGCGTTGAGAAGATCGTGGTGTCATCCTCCATTTCATCCATATTGACAATGTCTTGACAGCCTCCTCTGCGGAGTAAGGAAAAACATAACTATATAAAAGTGTAAAAAGCCATTCAAAAACCTCCTCAATTCACTCAAGAAACTTAGCTCACACCAAAAATTAAACAATACATGTCAAATATGGTCAGTTCAGTTTAAAGTAGTGAGCATATATCGGTACCCCATGTGGATGCTATATTTAAGCACTGAAAAATATAAATACATCTGACATAATATGATGAAGAATAAGATGTATTTAAATAATTCTCAGTCTCAAATATTTTGTCTCCTTTTTTAAAATACACCAAAATATAGCCTTGTCTAGTATGTTTCCACTGTTGAACAGCACTTAACAAGAATTGTCATATTTTGTTAAAAGTTAAATAAGTGGTCTGATGTAGTTAAAAAAAAGACACTTGACACACACACACACACTTACGGAGTGTGAAAATATTTTCCCTGATGGTATTAGATGACAAATACCATGGTAATTTGCTACATACCATGGTACTAAAGGTCTGCCCCATTCATATATCATGACATTTAAACGGTATACTGCACAGAACTTCAAAACATAACGTTACTTTTGTATTATCATAGTTCATGGTCCAAAACATAGTAACGTTATTTCATTTTACAGGCTCAAGGTCTCATTAAATCAGATTAAATAACTAATTAAATTATCTATTGTACAATTCTTATTAATGAGGTAAACACTAATAGAGAGGGTTACGGGAATATGAAGTTAAATCACACACGCTAAGTTAACAGTTTGGTGTTTTTAGTTAACGTTAACTGTTAGCAAGCGTTCAGCTAACTTTAACTCGATTTTAAAACGATTTTACAAACACGCTAAAACGCAGACCGAATAAAAATACACTAACATTCGTGTCTTTCTTTCGAATTAATATTTACAAGAAATCCGTAACTAACACTTGACAGCCCTCTGTCTTGGTGCTCGTGTCTCTAGTTTGAACTTGCAGCACTTTTGTTGTCGTTGCTCGTTGGTTAATGCCGCTACTTCGTATATGTGAGGAAATGAGCGCTGGTTCGCTTGACAATACAACAGCGCCACCTGTGTGGATGGGCGGAACTGATTCACTCGTTCTATTTATTCTATAAATTTGTATTGGTCGCAATTACACAAACTAAAAATACTATGTACATCTATGCTGAAAAATCCAACGTATTCTTCTTGTTTATTGAACTGGTGCGTCAAATTAATAACGCACAAGCAATGTCGTTGAGCACGTGGAGGTCGTTCACTCTGACGTGACGCGTAACTCTCGCGCTGCAATACACTTCCGACAACACGGAAGATGTGACGTTGCACTGCTGAATGGATGAAGCGAAACTCTATGCTGCAGCATTGACATAAACTTATCACGGATCGTACAGTGTTTGCTAAGTTTACAAATTTTACAATGGCCAGTTCTAGCGCGGACCCGACAACACTGTGCCTGTTTGATGTGGACGGGACTTTAACAGCAGCTCGCCAGGTGAGAGAATTAAAGCGGAAGGCGTTAGCTAGTCTTGTTTATATACATTAGGAGTTATGAATCAGGGCGGTAATGACTATTGATGCATAATAATTAATTGTGAGTTGACAACTGCCTTTAAAAACAAAACTGAGGCGTAAATGTATGAAACTGAATGAAGATCTGTATAAGCATCTTGTGATCTGATTGCAGTAACGTAATCTGACTGTTTTTTATAAAGTCAAATATGTGTTTTTATAAAGTCAAATATGTATTGTAAATGCAGTTTTGGGGTGATTAATACAAAATAATCTAATCTTCTTTCTTCGCACATTCTAAATGACAGTCATGGCTTTAACTTTCATTCTCCATACTATTTTAGACTGCTTATGAGGTGAAGATTGATATGATGTATAAACACTAAGTCAAATATAGTTATGGACTGACCTTAAATGAAACACATCCTGGTAAAAAACACATTTTACAGTGCAAGAACATTTAAATCAGTAGTTTGCTACATTTTTGACTCTAGGGCCCTCCATTGTCCACAACAATATTCAAAGGCCCAGTGACTTTTCTGGTTTTACTTGATTTACTGGAATTATATATTTACAAATATTTTATCAGGATGATTTCTGCCTGATATTTTTGATATAAGTAAAACATGTATATTCATTATAAAATGCACTATTTATGACATTTCTAGAACAAAACCACGTTAAAAATATATACCTCATATATGCAGTTTTTCCAAGATGGTGAAAATATATGTATACTTCTAGTAAGTCAATTAAAATGAGAAATGAATAGCTTATTTTACTGCTTATTGAAGTTATTGTGATGCCCCATTGGAAGTGCTGAGACCCCTGATTTAAAAGACATGAAATAAAATATTGTAAGGTTCAATTTCAAGGCAGAAGAATAAGTATTTCTGTTTCAAATGTTGATGTATGGAAGATTGTGATTCGTTGTGGCACTTATCACTTCCAGTGAATATGTTCTCAGGGGTACATTTACTTTTTGAAAGTCAGTTTCTCTTATAGACAAACTGTAAATCATTACTACAGAACAGTTTTTAATGGCTCAATAGATAAGGGGGAATAACTAACACACACTTGACATCAGGGGATGTCGTAATCCAAAATGTAACATATGAAATAATTATGAAGAACATAGTGATTCATGAAACCTCACATAATGGAAAAGGTTAAAAAAGGGGAAAAAATCAAATCAATATATATGCATATTACATATGTAAAGAAGAACTGGCATTGTGTTATTTTGTGTTTGGAGTAAAGTAGTTACCCTGTGTATGTTTCTGTGGTTAGAAAGCTACTCCTGACATGCATCAGTTCTTGAATGAACTCCGACAGCGAGTGAGAGTCGGGGTGGTCGGAGGATCAGACCTGGACAAAATTAAAGAACAGTTGGGTGATGATGGTGTGTAGAACAATTGCAAAACTCTGTTTAAATGCATGCACAAAACATTCAGTGTATTTATAGTGTTCACGAGTACTTAAATAAGTGGTCTGATGTAGTTAAAAAAAAGACACTTGACACACACACACACACTTACGGAGTGTGAAAATATTTTCCCTGATGGTATTAGATGACAAATACCATGGTAATTTGCTACATACCATGGTACTAAAGGTCTGCCCCATTCATATATCATGACATTTAAACGGTATACTGCACAGAACTTCAAAACATAACGTTACTTTTGTATTATCATAGTTCATGGTCCAAAACATAGTAACGTTATTTCATTTTACAGGCTCAAGGTCTCATTAAATCAGACTAAATAACTAATTAAATTATCTATTGTACAATTCTTATTAATGAGGTAAACACTAATAGAGAGGGTTACGGGAATATGAAGTTAAATCACACACGCTAAGTTAACAGTTTGGTGTTTTTAGTTAACGTTAACTGTTAGCAAGCGTTCAGCTAACTTTAACTCACTAAAATTCGTCAAAAAAACGATTTTACAAACACGCTAAAACGCAGACCGAATAAAAATACACTAACATTCGTGTCTTTCTTTCGAATTAATATTTACAAGAAATCCGTAACTTACACTTGACAGCCCTCTGTCTTGGTGCTCGTGTCTCTAGTTTGAACTTGCAGCACTTTTGTTGTCGTTGGTTAATGCCGCTACTTCGTATATGTGAGGAAATGAGCGCTGGTTCGCTTGACAATACAACAGCGCCACCTGTGTGGATGGGCGGAACTGATTCACTTATTCTATTTATTCTATACATTTGTATTGGTCGCAATTACACAAACTAAAAATACTGTGTACATCTATGCTGAAAAATACAACGTATTCTTCTTGTTTATTGAACTGGTGCGTCAAATTAATAACGCACAAGCAATGTCGTTGAGCACGTGGAGGTCGTTCACTCTGACGTGACGCGTAACTCTCGCGCTGCAATACACTTCCGACAACACGGAAGATGTGACGTTGCACTGCTGAATGGATGAAGCGAAACTCTATGCTGCAGCATTGACATAAACTTATTACGGATCGTACAGTGTTTGCTAAGTTTACAAATTTTACAATGGCCAGTTCTAGCGCGGACCCGACAACACTGTGCCTGTTTGATGTGGACGGGACTTTAACAGCAGCTCGCCAGGTGAGAGAATTAAAGCGGAAGGCGTTAGCTAGTCTTGTTTATATACATTATGAATGTATGTTATGAATCAGGGCGGTAATGACTATTGATGCATAATAATTAATTGTGAGTTGACAACTGCCTTTAAAAACAAAACTGAGGCGTAAATGTATGAAACAGAATGAAGATCTGTATAAGCATATTGTGATCTGATTGCAGTAATCTGACTGTTTTTTATAAAGTCAAATATGTGTTTTTATAAAGTCAAATATGTATTGTAAATACAGTTTTGGGGTGATTAATACAAAATAATCTAATCTTCTTTCTTCGCACATTCTAAATGACAGTCATGGCTTTAACTTTCATTCTCCATATCATTTTAGACTGCTTATGAGGTGAAGATTGATATGATGTATAAACACTGTAAGTCAAATATAGTTATGGACTGACCTTAAATGAAACACATCCTGGTAAAAAACACATTTTACAGTGCAAGAACATTTAAATCAGTAGTTTGCTACATTTGTGACTCTAGGGCCCTCCATTGTCCACAACAATATCCAAAAGCCCAGTGACTTTTCTGGTTTTACTTGATTTACTGGAATTATATATTTAAAAATATTTTATCAGGATGATTTCTGCCTGATATTTTTGGTATAACTAAAACATGTATATTCATTATAAAATTCACTATTTATGACATTTCTAGAACAAAACCACGTTAAAAATATATACCTCATATATGCAGTTTTTCCAAGATGGTGAAAATATATGTATACTTTTAGTAAGTCAATTAAAATGAGAAATGAATAGCTTATTTTACTGCTTATTGAAGTTATTGTGATGCCCCCTTGGAAGTGCTGAGACCCCTGATTTAAAAGACATATGAAATAAAATATTGTAAGGTTGAATTTCAAGGCAGAAGAATAAGTATTTCTGTTTCAAATGTTGATGTATGGAAGATTGTGATTAGTTGTGACACATCACTTCCAGTGAATATGTTCTCAGGGGTACATTTACTTTTTTTTTGAAAGTCAGTTTCTCTTTAGATAAACTGTAAATCATTACTACAGAACAGCTTTTAATGGCTCAATAGATAAGGGGGGGAAACTAACACACACTTGACATATGGGGATGTCATAGCACAAAATGTAACAAATGAAATAATTATGAAGAACATAGTGATTCATGAAACCTCACATAATGGAAAAGGTTAAAAAAAGGGGAAAAAATCAATATATATGCATATTGCATATGTTAAGAAGAACTGGCATTGTGTTATTTTGTGTTTGGAGTAAAGTAGTTACCCTGTGTATGTTTTTGTGGTTAGAAAGCTACTCCTGACATGCATCAGTTCTTGAATGAACTCCGACAGCGAGTGAGAGTCGGGGTGGTCGGAGGATCAGACCTGGACAAAATTAAAGAACAGTTGGGTGATGATGGTGTGTAGAGCAATTGCAAAACTCTGTTTAAATGCATGCACAAAACATTCAGTGTATTTATAGTGTTCACGAGTACTTAAAATGTTTAATATCCTTTGCAGTTATTAATAGAGTGGATTATGTGTTTGCTGAGAACGGTTTGGTAGCATACAGGTTTGGGCAGCTGCATTCTGTGCAGGTAATTTTAACTCTCAGTTTACTATTAAATCATATTCTCAAACTTGTTTAGCAAATGATAATTGTAGCTTTTTTTGTTTCTTTTTTATCAGAATATTCAGGCACACTTGGGAGAGGAGGTTCTACAGGATTTTATCAATTTCTGCCTCAATTACCTTTCAAAGATAAAACTGCCCAAGAAAAGGTGAGGATATCACAACGGGACGTCTGTAGATGCTTGTGGAAAACATATTTGTATTGCTTTACTTTAAAGTCTTTACTTTAAAGTCTAAAGTCTCAAAATATTGATTGCGAATATTTTAGTTTATTATAAATTTCATTTAGAAAAATGTATTGATCATTGATAATAATCAGAAATGTTTCTTGAGCAGAAAATCAGCATATTAAAATGATTTTTAAAGGATCATGTGACACTGAAGACTGAAGTAACGATGCTGAAAATTCAGCTTCAACATCACAGGAATAAATTACATTTTAAAATATATTAAAATAGATTTGTTTTTAAATTGTAATAACATTTTACAGTAGCTCCCTTTTTGCTATATTTTGATCAAATAAAATCTTACTGACCATGTACAGGGCTGGATTGGTAACCGGGCATTTTCCCGGTGGGCCGACACACTTTAGGGGCCGACTGGACGATGTGGCCAAAATGTATATCGCGATATATTTCTTAATTTCGGTCGATAAGATATAATTTCGCTATCGATATGAATATTAAAAAAGCCTCAGAAAAACTGCCAAGAACGCCCACAATTTATGTCTGTACCTACAAACGTCTGAAAAATGAATTTTCCAAGTATATAATACCTCCTATAAAACGATACAATATTTATAGAGAGAGTGTGAGTGGTGATGGGCCGCCTGAACCGAAAAATGCCAGGGCTGATTTTTTGTCCCAGTCCAGCCCTGTTTATGTATATATAAACACCATCTTTGTATTGCAACATAATACTTATGGTATTTGTATGGTCCTCAGAGGCACATTTATTGAATTCCGTAACGGAATGCTGAATGTCTCTCCAATTGGTCGAAGCTGCAGCCAAGAAGAAAGAATTGAATTCTTTGAACTTGATAAGGTATTTTTTTTTGCATTCATCAATACTAACACACACAAAAAATACTATGTACATCCATTCTGAAAAATCTATGCAGTCATTTATATACAGTATGTATATATATATATATATATAATTTTTTTCTACATATAAAACAATTGCATTGTCTTTTGAAAGGATGTCATTAAAGGTTGAGTGACTCTTTTTAATCTTATTATTATGCAGAAGGAGAAAATCCGAGACAAGTTTGTCTCTGTTTTAAAGGAAGAGTTTGCTGGGAAAGGACTAGCTTTCTCCATTGGTTTGTAACATTTTGAGTACAGAAGATATGGTTGTATAGCCAATAATGTGTGTAGTGTACATATCAATTATATACATGTTTTTTTCTGCAGGTGGGCAGATCAGCTTTGATGTGTTTCCAGAGGGTTGGGATAAACGATACTGTCTGGGAATTGTAGAGAAAGACTCATATCAGCGCATCTATTTCTTTGGAGACAAAATTATGCCTGTGAGCCCAAAAATGGACTACTAGGATCTTGTGCAATCTTGACTAGTAGTGCATTTGTGTATTCATGCATACATGTGCTGCTGCAGAAATGTCTCAGACTTGCTTGAAATAAGCAGTTTTGTAATGTTTTTTTATTTATTTTTCAAACAGGGAGGAAACGATTATGAAATCTTTGCAGACCCCAGAACAATCGGTCATGAGGTCAAGTCTCCTGAAGACACACAGAAGATCTGCAAGAAGCTCTTCTTCAGCTCTGCCATCTAGAATTAAGTACAGTAGAAGAACACAATATCCATGAACTGGGAAATTTTGAATAGAAATCTCACTTGACATGTCCAAGCCCTTATTGTCTTAGTGTACTTCAATGATTGTACAGGTACTAGATAAACCTGTACATACAGTGTTCATTTTAAATGTAATCTGATATTATTTACAGGTTTCAGGAACTGACTGGTGCTAGCGTCACTATATCTGAACTTCTGTGCCTTTAATCTTGTCAATATACACTAAACTCTTATTTTGTTAATAAACACTTTGGTCCAAAAAACTGATATCATTCGGTTATGACAGGATGGGCTTCATTAAATGTTACTGTACATGTTGTGTTATGGGTTGTTGTTTTTTTAAATCAAGAGAAAAGTGATAGGTGTAGGGTAGCAAACAGGTGTAGGCTGGACTTAACACAAATGAATGGTGAAGGTTCTACAATGTAGGTCTAATTTTCAGAAGTACAATTTAAAAGACATCAAGACAAAGGGCTTTTAAATTTGAATTGATCTATTTTTGTTCAAATTAAACTGACTTAATAGTTCATTTCCTTACAACAAAACCAATAGTTTACATGCTGAAGTCAAATAGGTGAATGCAAATGCTGTATAATAAACAGGAAATATATTCTGATTGGATATGATATTGCTGCACTGTGACAGTTTATGTATATTTAACACATGAGTTTAAAATCTGTAAGAAAGAGTACTGTATATATTCTGAGCTAAACAAAGGGTTTAAAAACAGAGGTTCTTATTTTTATTGGCAACACATTTGAAAAAATAAAATTGCAATTCTCAATGTTTGTAATAACCTACTCACATGCGCATTTTAGATTGATGAATAAAAGTATTTACTAAACTGCTTTTTTCTGTTGTTTTTTGTTACTAGTTGCTTTTTGAAACCACAAATTAACATTTTCACTTGCAAAATATTAAATTTTTAGTATGAAAAGTGTTTGATTGGCTACTTAAACTGTCCGTTAAATAACCACAAATGTCGCTTTTCCAAAAATATATTTCATGGTTTGTACAACATTATATTTTAAAAGGTATGACTGCATGTTTTTTTTTTTTTTTTTACCTCAAACACAATCTGTACAAGCACTTTTTAAAGTACATAACAAACCTAAAATGATACAATGCATATCCCAATTTATGATACACAAGACCATATAACCTGACCAAGCCAAATATGTGACTACAAGTTCAAACCAAAAGTTTTGAAGATCATCTAATATAAAATATAACAAACAGTTTGTTCTCATCCCAAGAGGAAGCAGAGTAGTCCAAATGTCCTGTATTGCTGGTTAACGAATGGGCCGGTATGGAAAGGCCATGGCCGCAGGATGGAAGGCGTGTGGAGAGAGAGAAGGGTGTGCGGCGTGGGCCGTTAGCGGGCGATGTGGGGACAGCGCTGGGTGTGTGGGGTGCGGTGACAGTACGGGGTGTGGGCTGTGTGGGGAGGGGAGGGCAGACTGGTGCGGGCTGTGGGGAGAAAGAGCGGAGGGCCGACCCGGGTGGATGTGTGGGTACATGTTAGGCTGGAAGGGTCCGCTGTGAGGTGGAGGCTGCACTACTGGACCAGACATCACAAGCTGTAACAGACTGCAACACAAAACAGACTGTTACTACATAATGCTCACAAATTACCAAAAACTGTAGATAGTGATTGACTGATGTGGGTTTCTGAATGGTTGATAGGATGTCGATATGTACAGATATATATCATCTACATCAGTGGTTCTCAACCACATTCCTGGAGGACCCCCAGCACTGCACATTTTGCATCTCACACCCATTTCAAGTCTGTGAGTCTCTACTCATTAAACAGGTGACCTGAATCGGGTGTATTTGATTAAGGAGACATGCAAAATGTGCAGTGTTGGGGGGCCTTTCAATTTTTTTATTTTAACAATATGTTATCAAATATTGAAATACCGAAGATTAATTCATGTTTAGTATAATTTTTCATTGGCAAATTGTGCTAACTAAGGAATTAATGAATGAAGCCTTAATGTATAGTGTGAAAGAACAACAATAAATCAAAACATTTTCAAACAATACAGGACATAAAAAAGTATATAGGATAAAAGAAATGGGCATTGGATACAATTTGGCATTTCTACCGCAATGCATCTTTTCTAACATACTTGCATCGGTACAAACCAATTTATCTTTATATAATGGCTGTCTGTCTGAACCAAAGAAATAAAAGTGAACTGTACCGTATGGAATTGCATAGCATCATATTTTAATAATTGTATGGTATTGCATTGAATCACATTGTGTTGAATTGAATTGAAATCGGATCACACTGCATCGTAATAAGGGTGAATCGAATCGTAACATTTGAGCAAATTCTTACACAGTGCTGATATTGGTCATCATTGTATTCAGGCGATCAACAGATATGACTGTGATTGGCTACAACGATCCACACGGGAGCGTTTGAAAGCCGTGTGTTACGTGTATCTGTGTGATATTTATATTCTAAGTCCATAGGTGGCGTTGTGGGGGATTCCCATTCCGTGAGAGTCGCGTGACCTCATCAAGGATTCCGGATAAATAGGCTACGAGGTGACAATGGCGGTCTCTCTCTTCCTGTTGCTCCGCTTCCCATTATTCTCACCAGCGTCACACTCATCGCCTCTTTGAGGCCATATTGTTGTTTTTCTTACGCTTAGGTTTAACTTGTAAATTTATGTTTTGATATGTGATATTTTTTTTCATTTATCAGTAGCGGTTACGGTATTTATTTATTAGTTCACGTTTTGTTATTTAGTAAGAGCTGAGCGAGGGAAGCAGGTGTCCGGAAAACTCGCCCGTTCTTATTTTTATTTCGGGAGTCAGGTAAGAACTTGTTCCGAGAACAGGTGTAGTTAGGAGTCTGTTTTCTTAGCTTTCCTACCCGTAAGCTGACCATTCTTTGTTATCATCTATTAAACTATGTTCATAAATTTTTTTTGTGAATTGGTGTGCATTATTTTTGAATGTTTGAGTAGAACGAGCCTTAAAATGGTTATGGGCCGTAACACGTGTCTATGTCTATTTCACGTGATCAGTGACTTACTTGTTGTGGGGAAGTCTGGAGCACAAAGTCCGTAGGTCATCTGAGGGATAAAAGACATGACAGGAAATGACATCACTGAAATGCTGCTCTTTTCAGATCAAAACCCAAACAGGCCTTCATGAAGCATTACTTACCTCTGGCACACAGAAGAGCTCCTGTTGCCATGGCGACCTGAAGAGCTTGTGCCAGCCTATCCAGTGCCAGCTGGATATGATTGACAGCAGGGAGGGACGTGAGCTTCTCGCACAGACGGCTGACTTCCTCAACCAGTGTGGCAACAGACTCCACAGGAAGCACAGCTAGTCGACCAATCAAATTCTGTTCTGTCAGGTGGACCTGCAGGAGTTAAAATAAAAACACATTATATATTCTAATAATGAATGGAATCCTTAAAGCCTTGTAAGGCTGTAAGAAATACAACACCTGCAGCATTAGAAAGACTTGAAGAACACTCAGGTGCAGTTTAGAGTACAGCTCTTCATATGCTGTCCCTTTTTCACTTTCTCCATGGCCATTGGTCAAAGCTGATTTCCGGCCTCTCTGATAGGCTAACGGGGCTTTCACACACCACCGCAGCAGACCCAAAAGAGGCGTGATCTCAAGGCAGCCTAATGGCAGGCTGGAATTGAGGGGTGTGTTGATGAAGGTGAGGAGCAGCAATCTGGGATCTTCTGTGATCCAACCAACCAGCATCTCCAAGAGTGCAGGGGGCGGAGTCAACTCATCTACAAGCAACAATATCAAATATATTATGTAGAACTTTTTAACTTTTATTTTTTTTGTTTATATTATTATTGTAATATTTCATATTTTTAAGGAATTTCTATTAAAACAATGTAATTTCATAATAATATTGTATAGATTCAATATGTTATAATATGACAACTATATAATTAAAGCAGACAGATATTTTTTTTTTCTCTCAAGTTTTTGTGACAGAAAAGAAACCTGGTACCTGAGGAGAAGTCATAGAGCGCCGTTACCGCAGTGATGAGCTGACAGCAAAAGCGAGGACTGGCTGAACAGATGTTTTGCAGGGTGGAGATGGCACATGGCACCAGTGTGCAGTAATCATCCATCAGCACCTGAGCCAAACGCACACACCACGCAGAGTGGGTGCGCTACACAAAAACACACCAGAAACCTTTCAAAAGCTGTCATGTCGCATTTCACCCATTGTAGCTAAATCAAACAAACAAACAAAAAACTACATAAAAAGCATACATTATTGACAGTACAATAAATAATACCATGACGTAAAAATACAATATTCTGTATTTTAAATTGTTGAGAAATGTTTGCAGTAGTGTAATGAAAATGTATGGGGTTAACATGTTCTTGAACAGTGTTGTTATTGTTAATTAAAACTACTGCTATTAAAAAACATTCACTGAAATTAAGCTAAAAAAATATTACTTGAAAACTTAAATAAAAATGTCCAATGTTGCCTTTAGTTTAAGTGCTAAAACTGAAACCAAAATGAAAGAAACTAAACAAACAGAAATATATTAGAAAGCATAAAACTAAACTAAAATGAAAAAGAAAACTGATCTTAAATTCAGTTACCATGCTCTAGAGCAGGGCTATCCAAACTTGATCCTGGAGGGCCGGTGTCCTGCAGAGTTTAACTCCAACTTGCCTCAACACACCTGCTGGAAGCTTCTAGTATGCCTAGTAAGAGCTTGATTAGCTGCTTCAGGTATGTTTAATTAGGGTTGGAGCTAAACTCTGCAGGACACCGGCCCTCCAGGACCGAGTTTGGACAGCCCTGCTCTAAAGAAACCATAAGTTATCGTGCAGTCCGTAACTTTTGGCATTCTAGCGGTTAATAAACAGAACTGCATGCATCTTGTGGAAGAACATTTTAGCCGGTGCTTCTTCTCTCTGTTTATGTCTTTGACGGTCCAAATATAAAAACATATTATAGTGTACAGTAGTGATACAGGATAAGCCAAAAACACGGTGTTGAAAATGGATTCATGATATACTTGCCTATTATATACATTTGGTACATTTTGAAAAAAAGTTATGGACTGCAGCTTTAACATTAAAACAGACAATAATGACAAAATGAGAGTAAACGCTCTAATATTACACACCTGTAGCCAGGTGGCTGCACATTCTAGTATTGGCACCCGGTACACGGCTATCGCCATTGAAACTAACTTCCCAAGCATGGCCATGCGGCTCTCATCAGCCTTGTTGCCTTGAAGACTGAAGAGTGTGGAGAAAATGATCTGTCGGATGGCATCTTTGCTCTGTTCCTGGAAGTAACTGCACATGATCTCCAGCAGCTGCAATTCTTGAACGCAGCTCATCCTCTGGACCAAGTACAACACATAGTTCAAATCAGCATATCACAATGACTTCTGAAGCATCACGTGACACTGAGTAATGATGCTGCAAATTCAGCTTTGCAGGAATAAATTACATTTTAACATATATTACAGTAGAAAACAGTGTACATTTACCAGCACACATGTTTTTCTTTTAATCAAACCAGACTTGATGCGTCTGTTCCTCACCTTAGGCTGGGTGTTCCTGTCTTTAGAGACGTGAAAGATGAACTCCTCCACCAGCTCCACCGTGCTCTTCTCTAGTCCAGGCGTGGGGCCGCTGGAGCTCTGCAGAGCGCTGCCCAGTGAGATGTCCAGATGATACAGAACCTCTTTAGCAGCGCTCAGCGGATCACGCCGCAGCAATGCATGCCGGATATCACTCATCTCTGCACTGGAGGAGAAACTACAACATCAAATACAAACAAATGAGAAATATGAAAGACATTAATCCTGTTCCTGTGGCTCAGTGGTAGAGCATTGCGTTAGCAGTGCAAAAGGTTGTGGGTTTAATTCCCAGGGAACACACATTGTGATCAAATAATGTATATCCTGAATGCACTGTAAGTCTCTTTGGATAAAAGCGTCTGCTAAATGCATAAATGTAACATTAAATGTAAATTAATCAGTCATAAACATAAAAAGAATCTAAATATATCATGATATGTATTATCTCTGGACATGCATTATGGTAATACCTTGTTATTTTGGATATGCATCACGGTAATACTAGTTTTTTGGACATGCATTACGGTAATACCACAGATTCTGGACATCTGTCATGATTTTGAGATAATACTACAGTAAATCATGGTATATCGTTCTTTCCTAGCGTGTATCCCGTGCTCTCTCAGTATCATATTGTACTATCGCTGTACTGATACCGCACTATATTGTTGTAAGGCGTGTCATATCCAAAATAATGAAAAAGAGAATCTCTGAATATAATGTAACGGTAGAAAAACTAACGCTTCGGATTGTATTGTAATTCCTCTTATTGAATTTTGAGTGTGTTAATCGAAAACTGTCAATCAGTGCACACAAATAAGCAATGAAAAGCGAGTAACGTTAACGTTATTCTCTTTGGTGACACATTGTCTGAAGCGACGCTGTAACGTTAACGTTATACACAGTGCGATTGCTGCATCACCGGTTTCTTTAAATGTTAAATGTGTCCACGGTTCACAATACACATATATTCATACTTACAACACCCTTACCTGGTTAAATAATTAGACTCGTTACATTAGCTTCTCTCAATCTGCGAATGTAAATCGCCCATAACTGACAATGTGAAAGTTGTGCATCACAAAATAACTACGGAACCCCATCAAGGACACTGTAGACTCGCTTGCGTGAAAACAAGCGCGGCTGATCAGCGCCTCCTGCGTACTGGAGACACTGCACTGTGCATTCAAACTCTATTTGGACTAAAACGCGTTTCAGAACAAATGATTCTTGCTTGGATATATATAATTTATCTAATACAATGACATTCAGACATTTTAATTGTGATTCTTGAGTCCAAACAACCTCCTTTTAATGACATGATATATTTGAAAATGAACTAAAAATTGAACAGCTCAAAAAATATTTAGTTACCTCCTGATGCAGTTAAACCTCAATCATCCTTCGAAACTAATTTTGATCAAATCATTGTGTTTTGTTTTTAAAAATAGTTTTCTTAATCTGAGAGGTCCGTTCAAGACTTGGCTACTGTCTGAGTTTCACAATTTGAGTTGAATCACTGAAATAAATGAACTTTTCCACGACATTCTAATTTATTGAGATGCACCTGTAGATGTAACGATGCTTTTGGGAAACGCACCCCTGGTCGGGAGCGGGTTTTAAAGCATAAGATATGTTTAAACACCTCAATGCCAGATGGAGGCGTAGTACGAGCCTTAAACACGGCTCCTGTTAAATAAATAAATGATTCACAATTTTTTGGGTCATCTTTATTTCCTAATACAACTTTAACTTTTCGAACTCTTCCGATAGGCTACTTGACATCTGCTCTTCATCTGTCAGTGGTGCTGGTTCTCCCTCTGCCTTCGTGCTGTCGACAAGTCAATATTTAATTTTATTAGAAAATAAAATCAGGCTGAATTTGAGAATATTTAATTATGTGAAACGAGTGTTAGACCATGTGTAAAAAGCTGCAGTGCATTGAAATAGACATTGAATGATATTTCATGTCAAATGTTTGTAAAGTCATTTAGCCCACACCCATGAACCTTTCATGCTTAAAAATGTACCTTGATTGAATTGTGCTTTTATACTTTATTTTTAGCTGCTGCCATGTTCTTGTTTCTTTTTTCTGTCTTTTTCCCCTTTTTTTGGCCATGAGATACCATTAAAATGAATATTACTGTAGTTAAATAATTTCTCGTCTGATACAGTTATTAAGTTATTGACAGTTATTAAGAATTAAAGTTACGCAATGCCGGAAGTACGCTCGCAGACGTCTTTTTGGCGGGAGATGTTGCCATGGTGAATCATAATTTCAGAGCTCTGCTAATAATGCCTTTTCATGCTAAACTCAGTCAACCTACTCAGAGTTGAATAAACTAAATTCTGCCATTCTGAACCCGAAAACTCGGAGTTTCCCATCTCAGGGTAAGTGAGGGATTTACATTTTTCTAACTCATAGTAGTTATATTATACTATGAATATAATCAATATGTGATGATTTTTATGGGATTGTTTATTAAAGGTTAATTACAGTGCTTGCTGGGAGTATAATGCTATGAGCTGTAACTGATGTGTTTTTTGATACATTGTGGAATGGTGTGTGTGTAAGTAGCCTTGTGTGCAGAGAAAAATCACAGAGGGGCAGTTTGAAGAAGCTACAAGCACATAGAAAACAAAGAAGTACACACTGTGAGAACATTCTGTACCAAGGACCCAAAGGGAACAAAGGGAGAAGAATGTTGGAGGAGCGTTGGACGGTTCTGGCGGCCAACGAGAAAATGACACAAGTCGACACAATATCTATAAATACTTTGTGAAATATTGCCCTGGTGTTGTTTCTCTGTGAGACGTTGGTCTGAGAGACAACCCAGCGCGCTGCGCTGTTCTGATCAATAAATTTCAATACTTTGACTTTTGAAGCCTCCTTCTATTTTTGAACACGCAGGACAATTTGAAGTCCAACAATTTGGTGACCCCGACGTGATAGAAGACAAGGCTGTAGACCTAAGGGGCCGTTGAGGGCCAATTCCTTGAGGGCCAATTCCGGGACGAAACGCATTTGAGTTCAACACACGGTACCGAATAAAAAAGGTAAGCAGAAACCTGTTAAATCCAAATTCTGCAATTGGACATTCTAAATTTATGTGTTGAATTTGAATTGTATTCTGTTCCATTTAAAAATAAAGTGAGGTATTGATATATATTGATCAGAGTTAGTTGCGGAGGGCTCCCAAGTGACACTAGGTTGCGGAGGGTTTCCGAGTGACGAAAGGTTAAAGTTGCGGAGGGCTCCCAAGTGACACTAGGTTGCGGAGGGTTTCCGAGTGACAGAGATTAAAGTTGCAGAGGGTTCTTTATGACAAATAGGCTGTCAAAAATTACCCGAGTGACATAAAAAGGATAAAAGATTGCGGAGGATTTCCAAGTGGTATTAGACTGCAGAGGGTTTCCGAGTGACATAATTTGAGTGATGTGCCTAAGAATTGAATGATCATTATTGTTGTATATTTTTGCCATATGGAATTGCTGTGTAAATTGCTGTAGTCGTTTTATTTGTGGTGTTGGGTTATTATTTTGCATCTGTTGAATGAAATGTTGTTTTTGTGATTTGTTGATAAAAGATAAAACTGTTTGATTGGACATTTAAAGAAAAAGGGAAAAAAAGCAAGTGCAGAAAGTTAGCAGGAAGAAAAAAAACAAGTGCAGAAAGTTAGCAGGAAGGAAAAAAGCAAGTGCAGAAAGTTAGCAGGAAGGAAAAATGAAAAGTGTGAAAGTCTATTTGTATGTGTCTGCACCACCAGAACAGACTGACCCACAGTATGTTTGTGTTTCCCACATGAAAATACGGTGAGGTCGGCACCGCCAAAACACCCATCTACCCAATAGCCCAGCTGGGTGCATTGAAATTCGCCCCGACCTCGACTGTTTCTCCGTCCAAGACAACCGCAGCGCGAGACGCTGAATGAACAAGCACGAGCAGCGCCGCGAAAGCGAAGAGGGGGAGAGAGATGCAGCTGGCTGTTGTACAGATTAAAGCAGCACGAGCAGCGCACAAATGTGGACTGTGTGCGAGGGGTGAACATGACTTTTCTGGCTGCACGGAGTGCAGGTTGTCCAAGAACCACGGACACTGGGCACAGGATTGTCCAGAGGCGCGGAAGGCGGATTGAAACGAGAGGAACGGAGAACAGGAGAGGAGAGGGCGGGTGACAGGCATTCAGCAAGCTACGAAAAAGAGAGTAAAAAAGGTGGGGGCTGCTTGAGCTGTAGAGGCAGAGAGAGTAAAAAAGGTGGGGGCTTTTTGACTGTGTGAGTGAGTGCATTTATTTGTAATCATTTCTTTCTGTTGCTAATTCTTTCTGTTTCTACTTAATCATTTTTTGAGAAGACTGAAGGGTTTTATAATCCTACAGCAGTTGGTGAATCTAGAGTGTCAGATTATTAAAGTGCATTGTGTATATTATTAAAAATGTATGAATTTGAACGTGAGTGTGAAGAATACGGGTGCCCACCTGTCACAAAGCAATGGGGAAACTGAAAAACCTGAGAGAGGAGATCAATGCTGGCCAATGCTACAGCCAAACAGATGATTAATGTGTCAGTGAGACCAACTGGAATTGATGTTGGATGCACCAACATGTATACAGTGGGACCTGGACTGGATGAACTGGATGAATTTGTGTAAAACATCCTTGACCGAGTGGTAGGGAAGGGGTGCCTTTTATTTTCATTTATTATTTTTACCCCATATTGTAACTTTTGATAGAAAGGGAGTTAGTATCTTCATTGTATTTTCTTTTCATATTATGTAGTAACATTAGAATATTTGGATAGAGTAGGAAGGAAGTTAGATGGTTTTATGTATTTTATTTTGGCATATACCCCTTCCTGAAGTTATTTTTTTTGAAATCTTTATCTTTCATTCTGAAATCATTTATTTCTAAAGAGCATTTTAATCTTCTACATACATCAAATGTGAAATGTAATTATTTATTTTTTTTGCAAAGAAAGAAAACGTTGAAGGTTTTAAGCAGGTCAGTGTCCGTGTTACGAGGCAATGCAACCAGAAAAGGGGACGATAAGAAAAGACTGTATGCCTACTACTTATTTGCAAGTATTCATCATTTAACCTTCATTATCAGTATGTAGTTTATTTCTTTTAACACTGGAGAATTATCACTGGAAAATATGAAAAGAAGAAAGGACCGACGAGCATCTCAGTGCTTAGCAGCATGAGTAGATTCAACTGGAGGTTTAAAAACCCACCATCTACTCCAACACCAGATAGAGCTGAAGGGCATTGGAGCTGCCTAAGAGCTCCTCTGGCTACGAAGGACAACATCACCAGATAGAGCTCCAAGCTACCGGAAATGTTTGGAGTTCCTCTGGCAGCATGGGATAGACCAGTGCATAATATATTGCATTATATTACTTTTTTTTTTCTAATCTTGATATTTGATAAGTATAATCATTTGACTAATCATTCATGTACTCTACATAACCATGACAACCATGGGCAAGGCTAAAAGACATGCACATGCTTTAAAAACACATTGCTGATTTATTTTGAGTGTTCATTAACCCCCAAGAATGTATAGGTAGGGAAGTAGATTCTTTTACTCTTCTCTAGTCAATGGTGAGAGGAGATGTTTGGATCTGACTTCCTCTGGAGTGCAATAACATGAAAAAGCCATTTGTTAAGAGAAAAGATGATGGAGGACCTTTATTGGTTTATAGAAGGATAGAAGGACGGGTGGACTTGTGATGTTGCACTCTGGGTAAGGGATATTAGTGGTGAGACTCAGTAAAGTCTCATAGGGGGGATATGTTGTGTTGTTTTTTCTTTTATAGTATGTTATTTACTCAATATGGTGATGATGATGAGGAAAATGATGTGTGACCTCTTTGAGAGGTCAAGAGAGGGATTGAGGGATTTACATTTTTCTAACTCATAGTAGTTATATTATACTATGAATATAATCAATATGTGATGATTTTTATGGGATTGTTTATTAAAGGTTAATTACAGTGCTTGCTGGGAGTATAATGCTATGAGCTGTAACTGATGTGTTTTTTGATACATTGTGGAATGGTGTGTGTGTAAGTAGCCTTGTGTGCAGAGAAAAATCACAGAGGGGCAGTTTGAAGAAGCTACAAGCACATAGAAAACAAAGAAGTACACACTGTGAGAACATTCTGTACCAAGGACCCAAAGGGAACAAAGGGAGAAGAATGTTGGAGGAGCGTTGGACGGTTCTGGCGGCCAACGAGAAAATGACACAAGTCGACACAATATCTATAAATACTTTGTGAAATATTGCCCTGGTGTTGTTTCTCTGTGAGACGTTGGTCTGAGAGACAACCCAGCGCGCTGCGCTGTTCTGATCAATAAATTTCAATACTTTGACTTTTGAAGCCTCCTTCTATTTTTGAACACGCAGGACAATTTGAAGTCCAACAATTTGGTGACCCCGACGTGATAGAAGACAAGGCTGTAGACCTAAGGGGCCGTTGAGGGCCAATTCCTTGAGGGCAATTCCGGGACGAAACGCATTTGAGTTCAACACACGGTACCGAATAAAAAAGGTAAGCAGAAACCTGTTAAATCCAAATTCTGCAATTGGACATTCTAAATTTATGTGTTGAATTTGAATTGTATTCTGTTCCATTTAAAAATAAAGTGAGGTATTGATATATATTGATCAGAGTTAGTTGCGGAGGGCTCCCAAGTGACACTAGGTTGCGGAGGGTTTCCGAGTGACGAAAGGTTAAAGTTGCGGAGGGCTCCCAAGTGACACTAGGTTGCGGAGGGTTTCCGAGTGACAGAGATTAAAGTTGCAGAGGGTTCTTATGACAAATAGGCTGTCAAAAATTACCCGAGTGACATAAAAAGGATAAAAGATTGCGGAGGATTTCCAAGTGGTATTAGACTGCAGAGGGTTTCCGAGTGACATAATTTGAGTGATGTGCCTAAGAATTGAATGATCATTATTGTTGTATATTTTTGCCATATGGAATTGCTGTGTAAATTGCTTGTCGTTTTATTTGTGGTGTTGGGTTATTATTTTGCATCTGTTGAATGAAATGTTGTTTTTGTGATTTGTTGATAAAAGATAAAACTGTTTGATTGGACATTTAAAGAAAAAGGAAAAAAAGCAAGTGCAGAAAGTTAGCAGGAAGAAAAAAAACAAGTGCAGAAAGTTAGCAGGAAGGAAAAAAGCAAGTGCAGAAAGTTAGCAGGAAGGAAAAATGAAAAGTGTGAAAGTCTATTTGTATGTGTCTGCACCACCAGAACAGACTGACCCACAGTATGTTTGTGTTTCCCACATGAAAATACGGTGAGGTCGGCACCGCCAAAACACCCATCTACCCAATAGCCCAGCTGGGTGCATTGAAATTCGCCCCGACCTCGACTGTTTCTCCGTCCAAGACAACCGCAGCGCGAGACGCTGAATGAACAAGCACGAGCAGCGCCGCGAAAGCGAAGAGGGGGAGAGAGATGCAGCTGGCTGTTGTACAGATTAAAGCAGCACGAGCAGCGCACAAATGTGGACTGTGTGCGAGGTGAACATGACTTTTCTGGCTGCACGGAGTGCAGGTTGTCCAAGAACCACGGACACTGGGCACAGGATTGTCCAGAGGCGCGGAAGGCGGATTGAAACGAGAGGAACGGAGAACAGGAGAGGAGAGGGCGGGTGACAGGCATTCAGCAAGCTACGAAAAAGAGAGTAAAAAAGGTGGGGGCTGCTTGAGCTGTAGAGGCAGAGAGAGTAAAAGGTGGGGGCTTTTTGACTGTGTGAGTGAGTGCATTTATTTGTAATCATTTCTTTCTGTTGCTAATTCTTTCTGTTTCTACTTAATTTTTTTGAGAAGACTGAAGGTTTAAATCCTACAGCAGTTGGTGAATCTAGAGTGTCAGATTATTAAAGTGCATTGTGTATATTATTAAAAATGTATGAATTTGAACGTGAGTGTGAAGAATACGGGTGCCCACCTGTCACAAAGCAATGGGAAACTGAAAAACCTGAGAGAGGAGATCAATGCTGGCCAATGCTACAGCCAAACAGATGATTAATGTGTCAGTGAGACCAACTGGAATTGATGTTGGATGCACCAACATGTATACAGTGGGACCTGGACTGGATGAACTGGATGAATTTGTGTAAAACATCCTTGACCGAGTGGTAGGGAGGTGCCTTTATTTTCATTTATTTTTTACCCCATATTGTAACTTTTGATAGAAAGGGAGTTAGTATCTTCATTGTATTTTCTTTTCATATTATGTAGTAACATTAGAATATTTGGATAGAGTAGGAAGGAAGTTAGATGGTTTTATGTATTTTATTTTGGCATATACCTTCCTGAAGTATTTTTTGAAATCTTTATCTTTCATTCTGAAATCATTTATTTCTAAAGAGCATTTTAATCTTCTACATACATCAAATGTGAAATGTAATTATTTTTTTTTTGCAAAGAAAGAAAACGTTGAAGGTTTTAAGCAGGTCAGTGTCCGTGTTACGAGGCAATGCAACCAGAAAGGGGACGATAAGAAAAGACTGTATGCCTACTACTTATTTGCAAGTATTCATCATTTAACCTTCATTATCAGTATGTAGTTTATTTCTTTTAACACTGGAGAATTATCACTGGAAAATATAAAAGAAGAAAGGACCGACGAGCATCTCAGTGCTTAGCAGCATGAGTAGATTCAACTGGAGGTTTAAAAACCCACCATCTACTCCAACACCAGATAGAGCTGAAGGGCATTGGAGCTGCCTAAGAGCTCCTCTGGCTACGAAGGACAACATCACCAGATAGAGCTCCAAGCTACCGGAAATATTTGGAGTTCCTATGGCAGCATGGGATAGACCAGTGCATAATATCATTGCATTATATTATTTTTTTGTCTAATCATTGATATTTGATAAGTATAATCATTTGACTAATCATTCATGTACTCTACATAACCATGACAACCATGGGCAAGGCTAAAAGACATGCACATGCTTTAAAAACACATTGCTGACTTTATTTTGAGTGTTCATTAACCCCCAAGAATGTATAGGTAGGGAAGTAGATTCTTTTACTCGTTCTCTAGTCAATGGTGAGAGGAGATGTTTGGATCTGACTTCCATCTGGAGTGCAATAACATGAAAAAGCCATTTGTCTAAGAGAAAACGATGATGGAGGACCTTTATTGAGTTTATAGAAGGATAGAAGTGACGGAGTGGACTTGTGATGTTGCACTCTGGGTAAGGGATATTAGTGGTGAGACTCAGTAAAGTCTCATAGGGGGGATATGTTGTGTTGTTTTTTCTTTTATAGTATGTCATTTACTCAATATGGTGATGATGATGAGGAAAATGATGTGTGACCTCTTTGAGAGGTCAAGAGTAGGGATTGAGGGATTTACATTTTTCTAACTCATAGTAGTTATATTATACTATGAATATAATCAATATGTGATGATTTTTATGGGATTGTTTATTAAAGGTTAATTACAGTGCTTGCTGGGAGTATAATGCTATGAGCTGTAACTGATGTGTTTTTTGATACATTGTGGAATGGTGTGTGTGTAAGTAGCCTTGTGTGCAGAGAAAAATCACAGAGGGGCAGTTTGAAGAAGCTACAAGCACATAGAAAACAAAGAAGTACACACTGTGAGAACATTCTGTACCAAGGACCCAAAGGGAACAAAGGGAGAAGAATGTTGGAGGAGCGTTGGACGGTTCTGGCGGCCAACGAGAAAATGACACAAGTCGACACAATATCTATAAATACTTTGTGAAATATTGCCCTGGTGTTGTTTCTCTGTGAGACGTTGGTCTGAGAGACAACCCAGCGCGCTGCGCTGTTCTGATCAATAAATTTCAATACTTTGACTTTTGAAGCCTCCTTCTATTTTTGAACACGCAGGACAATTTGAAGTCCAACATAAGTCAACTCAGAGTTCAAGTTTAAACTCAGAGTTGGTTGAACCTTCTTATTGAAACGGCCCCTGATGCCACTGAAGTCACCCAAATGTATGTTTTGGCTGTCTGAACTAACTGAATTATTATTATTTTTATTTTACTGGAAAAAATGGAATCGCAGCTGAGACATTCGTGGTAAATTTGGGCACAGATTAAAAGCTGCTATATGAAGGATGCTTGAGGGTTAATTTAGCATTACTATTATAGTTTTTAACCAATATTTTGAATTTGTTTTAATTTTTATATTTTCTATGTTCAGTTTAATGTTAGCTAAACTTTTGTAATTTTGTTGTGTGTATGTGTGTGTGTTTTTTATTTATTATTTGTATTAGTTTTTTTTTAATGCTACTGGCAATAGTACATCAAGTTAATCTAAATGAAAATGAGAAATATATATTATATTTATTATTTTATTATTTTTTTTACTTCAAGCAAACACTTTCTTTTTTAGATTAATTTTTGTTTTTGTTAACTATAGCCTATAATAACCTTATAGAACTTTCTAATATGTTTTATAAGCCCAATAAGCAAGCACTTTTACATTTAATTTATATAGTAGTCAACATTTAAAGTGGATCAAAAAAGTTAATCAAAGTTGGCCTAAGACAAGAACGCATTTTTGGTTGAGGTTTTAGGACAACTTTAATGAACGGGTTTTGATCCACTTCAAATGTTGACTATAGTGTACATTATGTCAAGGTCTACAATGATCAATTGAATCAATCAACACTGGGAGGCGCTATTTTCTTCCTAATTATGAGTATTTGGCAGTCGGACGTAGCGCCACCCCCTCGGCTCTCTGACGGGACAGCAGACTCTCCAGCATCACCCAGCTCTCTTCAACTTCACATCCAGACTCAGAGCACACGAGCAGCCGACAACATGACCATCAACACACTGAGTCAGGACGGAGTGCAGCGACAGCAGATGCCCTGTTTGACTAAGGCAAGTCCCTACAACCGACTTTCATTAAGCTCTAACAATCATAAATCTGCTGTAGAACATTGTCGTTTCGCAAACAAGCCAGAGTTTAGTAAACCTGCAGTTGTTGCCTGTAAGACACAGTATAAAGGAACTTTCCCTCGCATTATTGAAAATGTGTTAAAGACGAAGCTAAAGTTTATTTACAGTAAATGTTCTGAATTTGCATAGTTGTGTTAGCATCTTCTTAGGTTACTTATATAACTGATTTATATAACTGGAGTTCTTAAAAAAGAAATAATCCAAAATCGTCTCACTCTTCCTCTTATGCTTATTGTATTGAAACTTTAGCTGTTTTTTTAGCATTAAATCACCTTATCCATTTATAAACATTTATATAATGAGAATGTATGAATTTATATAATTTTTTTAAAGAGGTGCATCCTGTTTTTTATTTCTTTATTGTTAATAACCTGAATAGTTTGCAAATTAGTCTTTTTTATTCAATATTAAGGTTTTTATGTATTTGTTTATAGAGGAACTTGCACCTTTTCATGTTATTTTTATTTATGCTATTCACAATTTTAATCACATTTTAGCTTTCGTGCAGTTCACAAAATAGTTGTGTGGTGTGATAAATGAATATTTAAAAGTACTAATATTATCAGATGTGCCCACATTCAGATGGAGCGCATGATCATATCCATGCAGGACCCTGATATGGGCATCAAGTTACGCAACCAGCGTCTGCTTATTACGGTCATACCACACGCAATGACGGTGAGTGTCTCTCTCTCTTTCTCTCTATCACTGCATCAAACTTCAAGCTTCACTCACTCTCTCTTGATAATCCCAAATGGACATGACTGTTCCGCGTATTTTCCAGCCTCTGACATGTTACGGCACGATAAGAGAGACAGCTGAGGCACGACTAGAAGAGTTTCCACTGTGGAAATATTCTTCATTTAATGGCAAAGTATCCATGCGTATCTCGGAAAGTCTTGAGTGTGTATGAGGACAGTGAATCAATAGAAGCTTGCGCAGTGAAATTAGACTCCAGTGTGTGCTTTCAGTCTCTGTGCTAATTTTTCTTGCTATTAATTAGTCTAACAGTGCCTGTTTTGCGCCTGCACCTGTCTCTCAGAGGACCTGTGAATGAACAAATTACTTTCTTCAGCAAATTAAAGATAAATGCAAGTCAAAGTCACTTAAAGGAACAGTTCACACAAAAATTAAAATTAGCGGAAAATGTACACACCCTCGTGCTATCCAAGATGTAGATGAGTTTGTTTCTTCATGAAATATTGCATTACATCACTTGCTCACCAATGGATCCTCTGCAGTGAATGGGTGCCGTCAGAATGAGAGTCCAAACAGCTGATAAAAACACTGCAATAATCCATAACTAATCCACTCAACTCCAGTCCATCAATTAACATCTTGATTGGCTCTATCTCTCTCCTCTCCTCTGATGTTCAAGATCACTAAATGATCTTGAACATCATTCAAGTGGATGCTGCACACTGGTGGTGGTTGAGGAGAGACCCCCCACATGATTGTAAAGCACTTTGGGTGTACAACAATGCACAAAAAGCGCTATATAAAATGCATCATTCATTCATTCATTCATTCATTCATCTTGTGCAACAAAAAACGGTGTGTTTGTGATAAACAAAATCACCATTAAGACATTTTTAAATTCAGATCATTGCTTCCAGGTAGAATAAGCTGTCTCGTCTGAATCAGGAGAGAAATATGCACAGATCAGGCACTGCTTACATGCAAAAACAGTCCAAAACAGTTTAAACACAAATATGTTGATGGATTTTGATGTGGGAGGACAACAGGAGAGACTTTTTCACTGGAGGAAGCATAATTATAGATTTTGGCCAGAAGTGAAGCTTTAAAGTTATCATGCAGCTTTTCACTTTACGAGACATGAACTGATGGTCTGGAGTCATGTGTATTACCTGTGAGTTACTGTGATGTTTTTATCAGCTGTTTGAACATTCACTGCAGAAGATACTTTCTTTTATCGGACACAGTGTGCTAATGTTGACAGTAATATTCTTTGATTTCATACAGGCGTGGACATTGTTGGATGGCTGATTAAGAAGTGTTCTATCTCTGATGAAGGTAGGACATTAATATAACCTAAATTAATATATTTAGATTCT
>CM049822.1:35193541-35216041 GCA_027422435.1 Schizopygopsis pylzovi | reverse complement strand
AATATCTCATGTTCAAGCATCATCTACAGCTTTTCTCTCTTTATTTCTGTTTGTATCATGCATCCTTGTTCAAGTAAGTAATCTCTAAAACACTGCCTCATTTCCTGCTGTCATTTCATTCCCTTGCAATATCAGAATGTTTCGTTTTAATAACAACTTATTTAGGAAAGTTAATACTTTTGATTATATTTTGTCATTGCAAATTTCAGAAAAGAATGCAGAATTCTACAAAAAAGAGGTAAGCAATTTGAATACCAGGATAATTGTATCATGTATTTAATAATAATAATTATAGTGATGATTATGATTTTATGTGTATGTATTTATGTGTATATATGTATACACACACACGCACACACATACATACACATAAATACATGACTGCTTAAAATTATAATAAATAAATTACATTTTGAAATATATTCAAATACATTATTTGAAAAAAATTATATTGTGACCATATTTCACCGTTTTACTGTATTTTTATCAAATAAATGTAGCCTTTGTGAGTATAAGAAACAAACGTATTATTTGTACCCAAAAATTGAGAAAAGCATTAAAACTAAATTATTCTAATACCTGTAATAATAATGTTTCTTTCTAAAGAGTGTAGTTTGCTGACTATACATGAATCTTTACTTATCAGCACATACTGTACTGTAAAATATAAACAAATGTACTTACAGTCATACTTGTTTTTGTGTTTTTATGGGAAACGACTTTAGATTGAACATAACAGGATAAGCCTGGCAAGGAATCGTGTAAAGTCCTCCATTTGCCTTGAGAGGTACTGAATGTGTGTGTGTGTGTGTGTGTGTGTGTGTGCGTGCGTGCGTGTGTGTGTGTGTGTGTGTGTGTGTACACTGCCAATGTCTCAGTCTCCAGGCTAGAGCTAATAGACTGTCCTAAAGTATCCTTAAAAAATACTCTTACCATAACCCTTTGTGATGGCCTTACATGTGTGTGTGTGTGTGTGTGTGTGTGTGTGTGTGTGTTTGTGTGTTTGTGTGTGTGTGTGTGTGTGTGTGTGTGTGTGTGTGTGTGTGTGTGTGTGTGTGTGTGTGTGTGTTTGTGTTTGTGCGTGCGTGCGTGCGTGCGTGCGTGCGTGCGTGCGTGTGTGTGTGTGTGCAGTTACGTTAAGTACTGTGAGCAGTACCACCCCCATGACCCCATAATGCAAGGATGTCTTCCCAGCAACCCCTGGATCACAGATGATATCATGTTTTGGAACATGAATTCTGAAACGTGAGTCACATGGTCACACATAAATGTAAACTAAAGTACAACCAATGTTCAGTCTGAAGGTCAGTAATTGCTCTGTGTGTCTGTGTTTTGCTGAAATAGAGTTGCTGTGCCGACTAAACTGCGTGTGGAGCGCTGGAGCTTTAGCTTCATAGAGCTGCTCAGCGACTCGATGGGAAGAAAAGAGTTTCTCACGTATTTGGAGAAAGAATTCAGCGGTATACACACACATTTTATTCAAGATACAAACCCTGTATAAAGTTATATTGTAATTATAACCCTTGCACACAGTCCTGTGTTGGTGTTATGGTCTGGTTATAGCACCAGATAGTAGCAACATAGAACATAGATATATATTGTACTGAAGTACTGAATACATGTAGATAGATTATTGCTTTGACCAATACTTAATTAATTTAATAATTGGTTTACCAGTAAATGGCACCATCTGGTTGGACTATATAGAATAACACCCAACAATGCTATCAACCAACTGTGTTTACAGCTAATGTTTGCCAAACAATATTTGACTTTTTACATAACAGCCACTCATGCTTACAATACCGTTCAAAAGTTGTATTTTTAATTTTAAATGTTTTTGAAAGGAGTCTCCTATGCTCCCTCGAGCTGCATTTATTTGAACAAAAATACAGTAAAACAAGAAATATTGTGAAATATTTCTACAATTTTAAATCACTGTTTTCTATTATATATTGATCTATATAATATATAAGTATATTTTAAAATGTAAATAATTTCTGTGATGCAAAGCTGAATTTTCAGTATCATTACTGCAGTCTTCAGTGTCACATCTTTTGTAACATTTTAAGCAGCTTTCATTTCTTTCTTAAAAAAATAAGACTTGCTGAAACCAAATGGTGTATGTCAGATGTGTTGGATGTACATCAAAACAAAACAAAGATAAACTAGCATAGTGAACTAAATTGTGCAAAGTCTTAGATTACAAAAGACTTGTTCATTTCAATTTGAGTTACATTACTTTAGGAAGCTTTGGACAAGTGTTAATTATAATAAATATACAGGTTAATTGAAATCTTGTTCATCTTTGACTGGTGATGAATAATTTAGTTATTGTGTCAAAAAAGCAGAATTAAATTGTTTCGAAATCAGTTGCATATCAGACACTTGTAAAATGATTTAGTACGGTTGTATATTGGTCACATTAAATCAATATCAGCTGGTCTCTAGTACTAAATTATAATCTACATTTATAAATAGAATTTACATTAAAGAATACCATGGAATTTTCCAGCATCATGGTAACACTGTGATATTTTTCCAATATTTGTTTAGTTTGATTCCCTCTTTAAACATCTTTTATTTTAACCCAGTTCTGAAGAGTCGTTCCCTTCTGTACTTTTGGAGCTTTAATAGATTCCATTTTTATCCTGCTGCACACTCTGTATATGAATAATGTAACAACTTTTCATGTTCCTCTCTTCCCCGTTCTCTCTCTCATCATCTTCTTTTGTCCCCTTTTCTGGGTGCTTCTCTCTTGTTCCCCTTCTTGGTTTCTCTCGTGTTATCAGCGGAGAACTTGTGTTTCTGGCAGGCCTGTGAAGATGTTCGTCACGGAGAGACTACTAAAATTCAAGAGAAAGTGGATGAGGTTTACAAGTATGACCTTCATTTTTTATCCATGCAACAATGTTAAAGACATCTATAAGGTTACACAATATTTATATTTGAAATACGTTGTTCTTTTGAACTTTCTGTTCATCAAAAATATTTCATGCTTTCCCAAAAATATGTGACCCTGGACCACAAAACCAGTCTTAAGTCACTGGGGTATATTTGTAGCAATAGCCAAAAATACATTGTATGGGTCAAAATTATAGATTTTTATTTTATGCCAAAAATCATTAGGAAATTAAGTAAAGATAATGTTCAATGAATATATATATTACATTTCCTACAGTAAATATATCAAAACTTAATTTTTGATTAGTAATATGTATTGTTAAGAACTTCATTTGGACAACTTTAAAGGCGATTTTCTCAATATTTAAATTTTTTTGCACCCTCAGATTTCAGATTTTCAAATATTTGTATCTCGGCCAAATATTGTCCGATCCTAACAAACCATACATCAATGAAAATCTTATTTATTCTTATTTATTCAGCTTTTAACTGATCTCCATTCTAATCTATCAGGCAGTTCCTGGCTCCTGGTGCAAGTCGCTGGGTGAATATTGACAGCAAGACCATGGAAAAGACCCTGGAAGGACTCAAGCGCCCTCATCGCTTTGTTTTGGATGATGCTCAAATGCACATTTACTTCCTCATGAAAAAGGTATAATATTCAGCTCTTTGATCAAATGCAGAATGTGCATAAATATATAGTACTCAACATTCAAATATTCAAAAAATAAGTTTTTGAAAGAAGTCTCTTATGCATGCCAAGGCTTATTTAATGCCAAAGTAATTTATTCCTGTGATGCTAAGCTGAATGTTCAGCATCATTACTCCAGTCTTTGGTGTCACACGATCCTTCAGAAATCATGTTAATACGCTGATTTAGTGCATATTTCCTATCATTAGCAATGTTAAAAACAGTTGTTCATTTTAATACTTTTGGGGAAACCGTGATAACTTTTTTCAGAATTCTTGAATAGAAAGTTAAAACAACAGCATTTATATAAAATATATATTTTTTAATTATATAAAAAAATAAACATTCTGTCACTTTTTTATCAGTTTGATGCATCCTTACTGAATAAAACCATTGATTTATTTTAATTCTTCAGTTCTTCAGCGGTTCTTTGGCAGGACTACGGGGCTATATAGCACCGCTACCATATACAGAACCTGTTTAGCTCCTGTATGGTTCTTCAGTGGTTCTTTGGGGTGATTAATGCGCTATATAGCACCGCTACCATATACAGAACCTGTTTAGCTCCTGTATGGTTCTTCAGCGGTTGTTTGGGGTGATTAATGTGCTATATAGCACCGCTACCATATACAGAACCTGTTTAGCTCCTGTATGGTTCTTCAGCGGTTCTTTGGCAGGACTACGGGGCTATATAGCACCGCTACCATATACAGAACCTGTTTAGCTCCTGTATGGTTCTTCAGCGGTTCTTTGGGGTGATTAATGTGCTATATAGCACCGCTACCATATACAGAACCTGTTTAGCTCCTGTATGGTTCTTCAGTGGTTCTTTGGGGTGATTAATGCGCTATATAGCACCGCTACCATATACAGAACCTGTTTAGCTCCTGTATGGTTCTTCAGCGGTTCTTTGGCAGGACTACGGGGCTATATAGCACCGCTACCATATACAGAACCTGTTTAGCTCCTGTATGGTTCTTCAGCGGTTCTTTGGGGTGATTAATGTGCTATATAGCACCGCTACCATATACAGAACCTGTTTAGCTCCTGTATGGTTCTTCAGCGGTTCTTTGGGGTGATTAATGTGCTATATAGCACCGCTACCATGTACAGAACCTGTTTAGCTCCTGTATGGTTCTTCAGTGGTTCTTTGGGGTGATTAAGGTGCTATATAGCACCGCTACCATGTACAGAACCTGTTTAGCTCCTGTATGGTTCTTCAGCGGTTCTTTGGGGTGATTAATGTGCTATATAGCACCGCTACCATGTACAGAACCTGTTTAGCTCCTGTATGGTTCTTCAGCGGTTCTTTGGGGTGATTAAGGTGCTATATAGCACCGCTACCATGTACAGAACCTGTTTAGCTCCTGTATGGTTCTTCAGCGGTTCTTTGGGGTGATTAATGTGCTATATAGCACCGCTACCATGTACAGAACCTGTTTAGCTCCTGTATGGTTCTTCAGCGGTTCTTTGGGGTGATTAATGTGCTATATAGCACCGCTACCATGTACAGAACCTGTTTAGCTCCTGTATGGTTCTTCAGCGGTTCTTTGGGGTGATTAATGTGCTATATAGCACCACTACCATGTACAGAACCTGTTTAGCTCCTGTATGGTTCTTCAGCGGTTCTTTGGGGTGATTAAGGTGCTATATAGCACCGCTACCATGTACAGAACCTGTTTAGCTCCTGTATGGTTCTTCAGCGGTTCTTTGGGGTGATTAATGTGCTATATAGCACCGCTACCATATACAGAACCTGTTTAGCTCCTGTATGGTTCTTCAGTGGTTCTTTGGGGTGATTAATGTGCTATATAGCACCGCTACCATGTACAGAACCTGTTTAGCTCCTGTATGGTTCTTCAGCGGTTCTTTGGGGTGATTAAAGTGCTATATAGCACCGCTACCATATACAGAACCTGTTAAGCTCCTGTATGGTTCTTCAGTGGTTCTTTGCCAGGACTACAGGGCTATATAGCACCGCTACCATGTACAGAACCTGTTTAGCTCCTGTATGGTTCTTCAGCGGTTCTTTGGGGTGATTAAGGTGCTATATAGCACCGCTACCATATACAGAACCTGTTAAGCTCCTGTATGGTTCTTCAGCGGTTATTTGCCAGGACTACAGGGCTATATAGCACCGCTACCATGTACAGAACCTGTTAAGCTCCTGTATGGTTCTTCAGTGGTTCTTTGGGGTGATTAATGTGCTATATAGCACCACTGCTGTACAAAGAACCTGTTAAGCCCCTTTAAATGTTCTTTACGAGCCAAAATACCACGGTTGGTGCTGTTTAGCACCGTATTTGTTGAAGAAATATAATGCAATATGGCACCTCTTATGGTTCTACATAGCATCATTTGGCATATTTGTATAGCAGCTTTAAAGATATGGTGCTATGTAGCACCAAAAGTGGTTCTCCTATGATTAGAAGCCAAGAACCACTTTTGGTGCGATATAGCACCATTTTTGGTGAAAGCTTTTATGATGTGAAAAGATGCCAAAAGGATTGAAATATTCTTGCCAATGTTCAATAAATGTCTTTTGTGGTTCTTTGTAGGATTCTTACCCTCGTTATCTCAAATCTGAACTCTACAAGAACTTATTAGCCAGAGCCATAGTACCACAGGAGACCAAGAAAAGGTAAAAGCCTGAGACACACACAACTCATTTCTGCAGAGGAAGAGATGTCTTATCAGTGTTTGTCTGTGTGAATGTCCAGTGTTTTCCCGTTCATGCGTCGTCAGCGTCACTCCAGCCCCTCACCTGCCCTCGCCACCCAAACCGCAGAGGATGATGGGAAGGCAAAGAACTCTAACTCCGGAACAGCATCCCGGCTTTAAACAAGCACACAACATTTACTGCTTCTTTTTATTTTGTGCTATTATGTTACCTAACACAGTTGTAAGTGGCATCTCCTTTGCTTCTTGTTGTGCTCTACAAAACAGATGTCATAACTAAAGGTCGTTATATAATAAGAATGCTTGATTCCTCTGTTCACATTTCTCTATATGTAGAAATACAGCTTTTCATGCATTTCAAAGATACTATGATGTAGCAATAATGCCGTAAGACATCAGATATATTACCAACTTTCAACTGTTCAACGAATGTGTTTTCTTCAGTGTTTTAAGTGTAGCTCGCCTTTTTCACACATTTGTCACGTTTTTATTGTATTTATTTGATATAAAGCTTTTCCTTTCTGCTATAAATTGTCACAGTTTATTTGCATATATTCACATCACACATTATAACAGTGCTTCAGTGAATACTTGAATGGACAGGATGGGACAAAGTACATCTGTAATTAATTTATATAGTAAATGATTCTTAATTTAACATAACCTTATAATCTGTATCTGGTAAATAATCCTTAGAAAATAAGGCTAAGAAGCCAGTTTTAAATCATCATTTAATTATTTATTTCTCCATTTATTAGCATATAGATTACAGAACATTTTAAGAAAAATGGAGACGGAATCAAGAGCACAAATAAAAATGTATATAATCTCTCAAGCCCAAGCACAAGCGCATATTTAGCATTTTACAAGGCCTACCGACGGACACAAGGAAGAACAAGGATTGTCACGATAAGCAATATTAAATCAAATCTAAATACCATAAGAAAGAAGAAAAGGTTTTGAGATTCCCAGATTTACAAATGAAACTCTCTTAAGTTTAGCTCAAAATGAATATAAAACATTGTAAAACATCCGTATAATATTTCAACCCTAATTAACACTTTTCCTCCTCTGGAAAAACAAGAGATGAATCATGTTAAATGGAAAACCGCGACACTGATTTACATACATTTGATCTTTGAAGACAGCTGCTATGTAAATTTAGACCTTAAAAGAACGTCCACAGATGCCTCTTCAAGTTTAAACTGGCCTGAGGGTTCAGAAGTATTATAATGCATATCTATGTAAAGCCTTGACCAATACAGAGGTTCATCTTAAATATAGCAGGTCATCATACGTCAGACACCCATAACAAACACGCAGACACAGTCATTCATACTGGCGTACAAGCGTAACTTCACACACTGGCTCAAGCATACACACTTTTAAGAAGTTCTTCCCCTCGGAAACGTAAAAATTCCAAGGCTTTTAGGGAGGAAGAAGGGAGGTAATTTCTTGTGCATTCCTGACAGTGGTGTAACTAATAGTGTAAAACAATTTTGGCTATTAAACAAGGAACTATTGCACCTGCTCTCCAGTGTAAGCAAACAATAGTTCAGAGACACAGACAACAGTCCTCTCTGGTAATGAAAATGCCCAACATGATCCTTAACGTCTTAAGATACATTTTTCTAATTTTCTTTGCTGATTTTGAAAGAAAATCTCCAGAATTCTGTGAAAAGTATTTAACTATAGTTAAATGTGTTATTTAAAAAAATCATTTTCTGCAGAAACAATCCCAGTTCTGTGGGTGCAGATTCAATGTGCTACTCGTTAAAAACAACTGAAAAAAGTGCTGAATATACCAAGAATTCAGTAGTGTTTTTTCTCAAAAGTTATTTAAAAAAAGACATTTGTCCACAAAGCACTTGACAAATGGAGTGTTATAAACTGATAAAACTCACAAAAGTGAGTTTTTCTTCGAACTCACAAAAGTGCTTCATGGAGTAAACTGGGTCAAATGACATTCATAAGTTGCCTTTTGTTGATTTTCGTTCTTAAATTATTGACATTGCTGTTGTTCTCTGTGAAATCACTCATTTGAAAAGTTTAAAAGTGTAAAAGTATCCCGTTTAAAGGAATAGTTTGTTCAAAAATGAAAATGATGGCATTATTTACTCACCCTCATGTCATTCAAACCTGTAAGCAGTTATTTGTTTCCCATGAAACACAAAAGGAGACATTTTTGTTCATCAAAAAGCACCATAACTAGTCTTCTGCAGTCATACAATCACCTTGTGTGGGAAATAGACTGAAATAAGTTTGTTATTCACTGATAATCTTCACTTGATTGAGGTGGTCACGTATCTCCTGTTGTGTTCCATTGATTTGGTTTATGGGTTTAGAATGACAGGACAAATTTTGGGGTAACATTTTTGAGTAAACTATTCCTTTAAGTATTTATTAGTGTGTGTACAGTCGTACTGGCGACTGCAGAGGAGAATATTTCAGATAAAGCTTGACGTGTTTCTTAAAGCTAACCTCTAATGTTTGTCTAGTTTGTGCAAACTTCAATAGCAGTGTATTTAGGTGACCGTGTAAAGCTGTTCTTTCTCATTTTTACATCTCCTGTAGCTGCAGATCTTGTTGGTCCAGCCCCAGGGGAGAACGTGCTTTTCACGGGGTGGTAAGAGGAAGACCACGCTCGTGGCCACCATGACGTGCCAAATGGAATGAGTGTAGTAGTAGTTGCTGTCGGTCTGAGCGAAGACGTACACGCACACTCCAATCGATGCAGATACGATGCCCGGAAGCAGGAACAACACCCAGCGGCGCCACAGCGGAGGGTAGCATTGATGCCGTTTCACTCCTCGATAAACCTGCAACACAAGTGAACAGGACGGGACATATTTCAACACTGCTCATCGTTACATGGAAATGTACTGTTTTACTTTAAAGTTCAATCTGTAAGGATATCATTTCTTTTTAATATGGAAACCACAAGTGGGAGTAGATCAGTTATTTATTTATTCATTCATTCATTTAGAAAAGTAACTTAAATCAGAATTTAATTAATTTATATAATTATATAAGTTTGGGGGATGTAAGATTTTGTGTGTGTGTGTGTGTGTGTGTGTGTGTGTGTGTGTGTGTGTGTGTGTGTGTGTGTTGTGTGTGTGTTTTTGAAAGACATCTCTCATGCTCTCCGAGGCTGAATTTATTTAAATAAAAATACAGAAAAACTGTAACAATAACTGTAAGATTGTTAAAATAGTTGAAAATCTGAATTTTCAGCAGATATTATTTAGTGTCACATGATCATTTAGAAATCATTTTACATGCAGATTTGGTGTTCAAGAAACATTTATTATTATTATTATTAAGTTTAATAAATGTATGCTGCTTAATATTTTGAGGAAACCATGATTTTTTATGATATATCTTTTTTTGTAGTAGTAGTAATATCACTATAATAAACATATTTACTGTTACTTTTGATCAATGTAATGCATATCTGCTGAATAAACAAATTTGTTTTGTTACAAAACTATTACTGACCTCAAACATTTAAAAAGTAGTGTATTTACTTATTTTGTATTAAATACAAATAAATTAAATTCCTATCATTAGTCGAATCTAAGAATACCTAATGTTTTGGAGTAATGGAGAAGTCAAACTCACCCAGGAAGTGACCATAATGACCAAAGCAAAGATGACAGGACCTAAAAGGTTCCATAGCCCCCTGCGGTCCAACTGCATCGCCATAGAGATGATAAGAGTGCCCGCCATAAACAATAGCTGCAATGTAAAAACAATATAAGCTATTAAAACTGACATGCAACTTTTCAGTAAATATCGATTAATTATTCAGCATATTAACATTAAGGGGTCATTAATCATACAAACTATATATTTTGAAAGGTCCAAGAAACTTTAGATATTGTACCAAAGTTTCCCGTTAAAAAAATCTACAAACAATAATAGATTAATTGATACAATCTGACATCAAAACATATACACCATAACAAGAGCTGATCTTTGACACTAAATTATTAGAAGAAACCTTAATAGTTCGGGGGTTTGAAATCATCATATATTTCATTTAAAGTGAAAGTAAGAATCTCAAAATTCATCCGTGCAAACCGTTTTAAATCGGACATTCCGCTAAAAGGGGAAAGTACTTAAAATCTGTTTAGTTTCATCCTTCATTAGACTGTCATATTCCAAATGTATTAACATAATATAGAATCACAATGTATATAATCTTGAAAATATATTTCATTTGGAAAGGCTCAGTCTCAGATTCCATTAAAGAAACTCCTTATGGATCACAACATTCATTGAAAGAAATTGATAGTTGTTAGAAAAGGTGCAGAGAATTAAGGCCCTTAAGGCACCGTGGCTGCCGTGTACAACGCCTATAGAGAATTGCATTTATGAAGTACATGATCAACGGTACATTTGCAGCAACTATTAGACATTGTTCCACCCTCATGCAAGTTGGTTAAAACATATTAAAATTTTCTACATTAATAAACAGTCATAAATCCAATAACTATCAATTACAGTCAATTTTAATTAGGATACGTGCAACCCTTTCACCAATGAAAGTACACATCTCCATGAATCTCCTGATTGATGTGCACAATTATAACAACAATAAGTCTATTCAAAAGCATTCATGAATGAAACGAATTCAACGTAATAATCAATTCAAATAAAGGTTTGTTCTACTGCAGTTTTATAATATATACATACAACATAGTTATTAAATAAATAATTACTCATTAAAGTGTTTAGCATATACATGTACTGGGGTCATATCCTAAATCAACAGTTTAATAATTAATTTTTTCAGTGTAACATGTAAACTGTTTCAGAACCAAAGTCTTCCTTCCCAGTCTTAAAAGACAATCTACTGAAACGAATCTGCAGAAACTGATTGAAATCTGACATCAGAAGCACGAGAACATTAACAATAGACGACCCACATTCTATTCATTAGAAGAAACACTTAATAGTTCGGGGCGTTTGCTCAAGTCTACTATTTCATTCTAAAGGTGAAGAGAAGAAGAAAATTGACAAGGCAAACTTACAATTTTAATGAAAGAATCCTTGACTAAAAGGGGGGAAACTATTAAATATAAAATGTTATGTTTATTGATCATTTAACCACTCGTTCTTCTAATGTATAGACATAATAATAAGATTATAAATGTATACATAATACCTGTAAATATATTTTTTTACTGGCTCATGGTTTGTATTGTTTCAAAGTAACACTACCTGGTATGCACTATCACAACATTTCCTTTAAAGAACAGGTAGGTCTAGTTTAGGTTCAGGTAGGTGCTATTTAAGGCCCATTCCACAACAGTTCCGCTGCCGTGTACAAGGTGATAGAGACATTTGACTCTTTCATGAATGTACATGGCAGCACAAGGGTAGCATTTCATGGCAACATGCAGCAGTTTCAGTTCCACCCTGCAGCGGTCTGCTGGTAAGTTGTAATTACAATTTTCTCACTTGAACAAAAACAGTCATAAATCCAATAACTATCAATCTTCAATCTTGTTATTAGAGATGCTGTGCAACCCCTTCCACCAATGACAAGGCTCCAACACATCTACCATGACTCCATGGGAGATGTGCACATTATTAACAACAATAATACCATTATTGATTAAAATTAGTGCTGTCAAACGATTCATCGTGATTAATCACATCCAAAATAAACGGTTTTGTTCTACTGTGCATATTTATAATATATGTATAAATACAAATAGTATATATTTAGAAAATATTTACATGTATAATTATATTCATATAATTTTTATTTGATAAAAATATTAATATATAAGCATAACATATTTTTCTTAAATATATACATGCATTTGTGTGTATTTATATATACTTATACTTAGCTTGAATGCTTGAATCTGATTGGCTTGAATCGTTCTGAGGTGTGCAATTATTTTCAGGGAAACGCACAGCGAACGTAGTTCCAGGCAGCTCTCGACCGCATTACACGACCATATCACTTCGCCAAATGATTTCTGTTATTTCAAAGGTCTTACAACAGCAAAATAACCAAAACCCACAACGACATTGGCCAAACAAATAAATACAGTAAACAAAAGAATAAAATCGACAGATCTAGTCCATGTTTTTGCCACAAAACTAAGTTTATTATGTACGGAAGGCACATAGCCTATTCTCCCTCTGCCGGTCTCTCCCTCACAGACACACATATAGTTTGCACACACTTTAACATAAGCGCTAAAGTAGTTAGCACTACTCTGACGATTTTATCAGTAACAGTTTAAGAACTTAAAAACGACATGACTTCTCACAAGCGATGTAGCAACATAGGCTCTGTTCGTGAAGAAAGGGAATTAAATTCTCACTATAGACATTGCTGCCGATCACTGACTCACAGAGTCAACATTAATCTCTCTCTCTCTCTCTCTCTGTCTCATTACTTAGTTATTATCAACGGCTGAAGCGTCCGTTACGGTTTAAAATGACGTTTGGGAATTAGCAAGGGAGGCGTTAGATGAGATGGGGAAGAAATAATCATACTCACAATAGCGAATGAAGTAGAAAAACCAGACGAATACCTTGAAATATATCATCTGAACGATGTCTTGAAGTGTGGCAATAATAGTATAAGCGGAATAATTGACTCCGCTTCGCGTCGTGACCGCATCACCACCTCGGGTGTGCATTATTTTTTCTAATATTTTAACGGCCCGTCGTCAATTATTCCTTGCATAATAAACAGTACACATATATATATATATATCATGCAAACAAAAACTTTGATTTTGGATGCGATTAATCATTTGAAAGCACTAATAAAAATATACACAATATAGTACTTACATATTTGACTGGATCCAGGAGCCGTGCCATGCACACAATGGTCACCCACACCGACACAACAGAACCCAAGAAATCACAGAACTGGAGAGTGTCGTAATCCATGATGCACATCACAGTCACACCGGGCTGGTCACAAGCATGATAAAACTGCAAAGAGATACAATCATTATGACTACAAAATATGCACTGTGTATTATAAACAGACAGATCGATAGGAGCAGAAGGTGTGAGACATGCTTTGACAGAGCAGATCCACCAACCAGAGAACTCTGTGCCACAAACACAGGAATTTAATGTTTTTTTTTAAATATATATTATAACACACTATGAATACAGACAGACAGACAGACAGATAGAATTGTAACATAAAAACACACCGTGGAGAAAAACATGGTAAAGAAGTAGATGGCGGCCTCGACGTGGTAACCTCTGTAAAGTGCCACGACGATGGGTGGGATGAAGAAAAAGTTACTGAGGGTGAGGAGCAGAGCCGCAGCCATCTGCCGAGAGTACGACTGCGCAGTCGCTCCGTCCGTACAGCCCCATCCCTGCCAACCTGTCAACAACAAACAGTATCAAACTCAGTAGATTTAATTATTAATGATTTATGGCCAGTTGTTTGCATTTGTGTTTGTTTACCTGCTTTGCACACACATGCGCCATAGAGGTAGCTGTATGTGCGTAGCAGTCTGCACTCTCCATACGGTCCACAGTCATCAATGCACGCACTCACACTCACAGACGCACTCACTATCGCGGATGCGTTCCTGCAGTCGACACTGAAAGGACAACACAGGAGCATACATAATGCTCAGAAGGTGCTTTAGGAATGTCTGTAGTGTAGTCATATGATATAAATGTATAGGACAGGTCTATCTTACTGAATGTGCACAACTGACCTGTCATTGCACATGGTCTGGAGGCTGAGGTACCACACTGCTGCGTCTGGAAACGGAATCCTCAACAGTGCCTGTGATTCATTGCTGCTCACGCTCAGAGAATAGCCCTGCATAAGCCCTACATGCATTGCACACAGTAGAGACTTCAAATCTGACATGCAGGAGAATAGTAAACATACATTGCACACATTTTTATGTGACTAACCTGTAGCACAAGTCTGGCTGCGGTTGACATGAAGTACAGGAGCAGAAGGTGTGAGACATGCTTTGACACGAGCAAATCCACCAACCAGAGAACTCTGTGCCACAAACACAAGAATACAAACGTTAAATCTATATTACAACACAATATGAATCAAAAATACACTGATACAAATACAATATACCGAGTATAATATAAAGTTACAAGGATAACTGGGTCACAATTCATTATTGATATCACAGTGGTTGTGGTGAATATGCTGTGCTCAAATAAAATAAGTCACAAGAGACTGTGATATATATATATATATATTATATATATATATATATATATATATATATATAATATTTATTTTAAATGTATACTTCTGTTTAAAAGTTTGGGACCAGTAATTGAAAGAAATGAATACCCTTATTAAGGAATTGAGCAATTCGATACACTGCTCAAAAGTCTTTTTTTAAAGTCTTGCTGTTCTTTTAAAGTTTTCTATTCATCAGAGAATCCTGAAAAAAATATAGCACGGTTTCCACTAAAATATTAAATCAGCCAAACTGTTAAACAGTTTTTAGAATTGATAACGATAAGAAATTTTTCTTGAGCACCAATAATCAGCATATTTCATTATTTCTGAAATTGAAGACTGGAGTAATGGCTGCTGAAAAATAAGCTTTGCCATCACAGAAATAAATTAAAATACATCCAAATAGAAAAGTTATTTTAAATTGTAATAATATTTCACAATTTTAATGTTTTTACTTTATATTTTATTGAATAAATGCTGCTTTGGTGAGCACAAAAGACCTCTTTCAAATAATTCAAAAATCTCACTGAAAATATTATCTTATCTTATATTCTTACAGTGTTCAAGAGGAGCTGTACAACAAACGTGCCGCCACTGTCACCAGGAAAGTTCTCAAGTGCGAGCACGGTGGGAAGGTCTGAGGTCACGGTCAGGTTGCTGCTGGAAACGATGAAGCGTAGTGATAGCACATCCTGTTCATCTCTGAACACTGAAGGGCTTCTCATGCACACTGGCTCAGAGCTGTTAGCACGGAGGCCCGGATGGTCTCTCATGGAAACGGATGTGTTACTGAGGCCACCCGAGCTGTTGCTTTGGGGAGCAATGATGGTACGAAGGAAGGCTGAGGTGTTGAAGTCTGAAGAGACGCTCAAAGGTTTACATCCCACTGTGTGTATGAAGTGAAAGAGGAGGGAAATACATTAAAGAATCAAGCAATAACTGGCAAGAAACTATTTTAATTAAAGTGATAGATTAATCAAAGCAAACCTGTGACATTGGCAGAGATGCTGAAAGGTATGGTGGTGTTTGGTTGATTAGTCTCAACCGTAACCAGCAACCAGCTGTTCCACGGGGGAATGAGGACCGATGTGGAGCAGCTCTCTAACCCTGAACAGTTCTGTTTCACCTCTGAGCCCTGCCTCAAAGTGCTGGAGCCTACAGTGACTGACAGCTCGCAATCATTTCCCAGCTTTACAGAACAGTTCACGATGAAAACATCCAACCTGGAGGAGAACTCTGGAACAAAAACCCTAAACAGAAAAGGTACAAAAGATTTCATCAAAAACAGAAACTTTTTTTACACATACATATACATATATACACTACAAGTCAAACGTTTTTGAACAGTAAGATTTTATATTTAATATTTTATTTTTTTAATCTCTTCTGCTCACCAAGTCTGCATTTATTTGATCCAAAGTACAGTAAAAACAATACAATTTAGAAATGTTTTTGCTATTTAGAATGCTGAAAGTTAAGATTTGATGCTGAAAGTTAAGATTTGATCCCAAGAATAAATTTAAATTGTTATTTTAAATAGTAAAAAAATATGTATTTTGCTGTATTATCAATCAAATTGGATTGGTAAGCAGAGGAGACTTCTTTAAAAAACATAAAAAATCGTACAGTTCAAAAACTTTTGACTGGTAGTTTATATATCTAACAAACATCATATTGTACTTAATACAAACACATGAACATAGATCATACTTAAACAGAGCTGGAGTTGTGGTTTGATAGAGTGGAGTATTGTGCTGCAGGATTGGCAGGTCAGCAGCTCTCCTTAAAAACATCTGTGCCTGAAAGAGGTACGAGCAAGACGGCAGTCCCTAAAACAGAAAACAACAAACAACCACAGATTTACTTCTACTGTTCTCCAAAAACATAATTCAGCTTTTGCATCCCAGGAATTCATTACATTTTTAAATAAATGAAAATAGAAAATGTGTTATTTTAAATTGTAATAATATTTCAGAATATTACTGTTTTTTGGGGGGCATTTTTAACTAAATACAAGCTAATGTATTGGTCTAGAAAGTTTTCACATTTATATAGGTAGTCCTACAAAATACATTTGTGACCCTGGACCCCAAAACCAGTCGTAAGTGTCAATTTTTTCAAATTTGAGATGTATACATCATCGGAAAGCTGAATAAAGAAGCTTTCCATTGATGTGGGTTTGTTAGGATATTTGGCTGAGATATAACTATTTGAATATCTTGAATATGAGGGTGCATAAAAATACAAATATTGAGAAAATCGCCTTTAAAGTTGTCCAAATGAAGTTCTTTGCAATACATATTACTAATCAAAAATTAAGTTTTGATATAATCACGGTAAGAAATTCACTAAATATCTTCATGGAACTTTACTTAATATCCTAATGATTTTTGGCATACAAGAAAAATTGATAATTTTGACCCATACAGTGAATTTTTGGCTATTGCTACAAATATACCCCAGTGACTTAAGACTGGTTTTGTGTCCAGGGTCACATATATACACACACCTGCTGCTCTATCTTCCCTTCATCCTTGGGCAGGTGAGCAGCAAGGAACCAGTCTCCAGGTTTGGGATGGGTCACATTGAACAGTGTCACATTGCTGCTCTGTCCACTGGGAATGGTCAGCGTCAAATTGTGAGCAAGAGACACTGATGTGGAGTTTGGAAAGGCTGTTTCTATGGGGTTGATGACCGGGGGCGCTCCTGCCCTAAAGTGCCTGTTAATTTACATAAGATGGACAGAAGTCAATATTAAATGAATTAGAAAATGTATCACTACTTTGTCATTTAGTTGCTTTAAACTACGTTTATAACCAACGATTATACTGTACGGTACTTCTTCAGGATGAGTCTCTGGTGCAACTTATGGTTAAAGACCCCATGAAATGGTTTGATAAACTATTTTCCTTAATTTGTTGGTGCATTTTAGCTGCTAAAAGTTGATTTTGTCATCTTTTAGGAGTATATTGGTATATAAACTAAATTATTTGACATCTGTATGTACTCTTTAATAGTTTGCATGTTTCTAAGCATTTTTAAACAGGTCTGTTGGTATTGACACAGTACACAATATGCTTGGGCTTCTCAGTTAAATTGATTTCATGAGAATTTGTCTTCTGTATACGGTCTCCAAGAAGTGATCTCTAAGAAAGACCTCCAAGGAGATCATTCTTAAACAAATCAGCACATACTGAAATATAATTATTTTCATTACAAGACTTAAACCTGAAAGACAACTAAACTTATCACAAAGTCATAATGAAACGGAAGAAACAGAAGTCATACATCATGGAAAAAGGAAAAAAAAGTAGGACTTGGTTCTGTCTCTGTGTCTGATTGGATTTTGATGTTGCACTCAAAATGGACACAGATGAATGCAAGCTTGCAGGGACAAGGCTCAAGCGGACGACAAAATGTCTGGTTCAAAACATTAAAAAAATTAAACATGCATTCTTCACAATAAGATCTATAACATGCATTTAGAAAATAGAAAGATATTTTCATTTCATGCTAACTTGAAATGTATAAACCATCAGAAACATTAAAAACCCACACTTGATATCGGACATGTTTTCAAATGGGTTACCACAGTAACATAATTTCTGACAAAATACCATAGCAACTACAACTATAAAACCCTGTAAATCTCCTTCAAAGAGGTTTTCAGGATTTTATCACAATTCATTTAATCACAGTGTTGCATAATATCAAGTTCTCCGTTCAATTTGACCCAAACTTTTACCTAGAAGCATGATGACATTGTTATCGTGGTAAAGCTTTCAAAAGATCATTTCAACACTGAAAGCACTTCAAATTCATGGTTTATTAAATATTATATAATTTCACCATACATACACAGTGATGTTTTGGTTGCCACAGTTCAGTCCGGATCCCCGTGAGACGGTGAGCAGCCACCGCACGAGCACCGCATCTTCCGGTACTCTGAAGTGATGGAGCCGAACATTACCGAACCCGCTGTATTTGGACAACCTCTGAGGCGTTTTAGAGTAGAAAGCGTTCAAGTAAGTGAGATCTGAGGGGACAGAGCATGACGTCATGATGGCGTCAGATGTAAACAACCACAATAAGCGAGATTCTTTTATTCGCTTCAAACGTGTATATGTAAAGACTTATTTATGTATAAACATTATATAAATCAGATTTGCGTCCGATTACCTAAACAACAAAAAATATTTACGAAAATCCATGTCTATTTTTGTGACATTTGGGTAAGACCGAAAAACTGATAAAACGGCTGTTAGATAGCCTAACGTTACTGCAAATATAGCTATGAGAGGCTATCTAAAGTGCTCCCAAAAACTCACCGTCAGCAAAACAGCCAGCGATAACATACAGTAGAAGGCACGGTGCAAAATACATAATGCAGTCTAGATTATCTTCAGTCAGCCCATAGTAGTGTTCTTCAAATGTCTAAGGGCTGTTGTAACTCGTTACTTCCTGGTTCAAAACAGAAATACTGGACGTCGGCTCATACGTAACGTTATGCATAAGTTAGCTTCTTCAGCCGCTGTTGAAGGGTTGGCTCATAAATATTACTTAAAGCTTCGTGTCGTTCTTCCAAAAGGCCAATCGGTTGCTAGTTCTGGTTAATTAATATTCATTATTTCCTAAGGTCCTTCGTAATATTCATAAGATAAGTCATGCGGGACGCTTCAGAATGGTTCCCAAGCAAACGTCATCAGGACTTGATAAATATTCATGAGCCAGGCCTTTGCCATAGTGGGATTCAATTCACACAAAAAATATTTCAATTGCATTTAATTCATATTTTATTTATTTACTTTTTGGTAATTCAGAAGTATTTGGAATAAAACAAAACATTAAAACAAATAATAAATATTGATAAATGAGTCAAGATATTTAAGATTTACTGCAGCAACTGCTTGTTTGTTTGTTGTTGTTACTATATGTACTTCGACATTCACCTGATTTATGGTTACAGTGAGAATTCATGAAAACAGCAAAAGTGCCATCTGCTGGTCAAGACCTCATACTGTTATGTTGAAAGGCCAAAAACAAAACAAAACAAACAAAAACATGAGAAAATTGCCATTGTATATATACCATTTCTAAAATGCAATATGCACAGTATGTATTATATATTTTTACACAATAAAACCTCATACACAAACTCTCTCTCTCTCTCTCTCTCTCTCTCTCTCTCTCTCTCTCTCTCTCTCTCTCTCTATATATATATATATATATATATATACACAGGTATACACAATATCTCACAGAAGTGAGTACACCCCTCACATTTTGTAAATATTTTATTATATATTTTCATCTGACAACACTGAAGAAATGACACTTTGCTACAATGTAAAGTAGTGAGTGTACAGCTTGTATAAAAGTGTAAATTTGCTGTCCCCTCAAAATAACTCAACACAGAGCCATTAATGTCTAAACCACTGGTCACAAAAGTGAGTACACCCCTAAGTGAAAATGTCCAAATTGGGCCCAATTAGCCATTTTCTCTCCCCGGTGACTCATGTGACTCGTTTGTTTCATAATGTCTCAGTTGTGAATAAATTTGGTGTTATCACTCTCACTCTCTCATACTGGTCACTGGAAGTTCAACATGGCACCTCATGGCAAAGAACTTTCTGAGGATCTGAAAAAAATTATTGTTGCTCTAGATAAAGATGACGTAGGCTATAAGAAGATTACCAAGACCAAGAAACTAAGCTGCAGCATGGTGGTCAAGACCATACTGCGGTTTAACAGGACAGGTTCCACTCAGAACAGGCCTCGTCATGGTCGACCAAAGAAGTTGAGTGCACATGCTCCGCGTCATATCCAGAGGTTGTGTTTGGGAAATGGACATATGAGTGCTGCCAGCATTGCTGCAGAGGTTGAAGTGGTGGGGGGTCAGCCTGTCAGTGCTCAGACCATACGCCGTACACTGCATCAAATTAGTCTGCATGGCTGTCGTCCCAGAAGGAAGCCTCTTCTAAAGATGATGCACAAGAAAGCCCGCAAACAGTTTTCTGAAGACAAGCAGACTAAGGACATGGATTACTGGAACCGTGTCCTGTGGTCTGATGAGACCAAGATAAACTTATTTGTTATACAAGCTGTACACTCACTACTTTACATTTTAGCAAAGTATAATTTCTTCAGTATTGTCACATGAAAAGATATAATATAATATTTACAAAAATGTGAGGGGTGTACTCATTTCTGTGAGATACTTTATATACCCTTTTTATAAATCAATAAAACCCCAAACTCTTCATACATTTCATCATCTTGTATTTATTTTTGAATAATTTGCAGATAATACTCAATTCCCATTCGGGTAAAATGTATTTGTATTAAGATTATGATTAACACATTTTTTTTTTAGGATATAACTAAAAATGTAAGTGACAAAGAACATGTCTCAGTAGTTGTCTTGTGCACTTGTGCAATCTGAAATGTTTGATAATTGTTTTTGTGTATACATTCAGTGTTCTAAGTGGAGTTCCTTTAGTGTAATATATTTTTAATTAATAAATTAAATTCATTCATAATTCATTCTAGGGTTTGGTCCGAAAAAGAGAAAATATCCAGTGAGCGGCAGTTGTGTGGACGAAAATGCCTTGTTGATGTCAGAGGTCAGAGGAGAATGGACAGACTGGTTAGAGATGATAGAAAGACAACAGTAACTCAAATAACCACTCGTTACAACCAAGTTATGCAGAATACCATCTCTGAACGCTCAACACGTCGAACCCTGAAGCAGATGGGCTACAGCAGCAGAAGACCACACCGGGTGCCGCTCCTGTCAGATAAGAACAGGACACGGAGGATACAATTCACACAGACTCAACAAAACTGGACAATAGAAGATTGGAAAAACGTTGCCTGGTCTGATGAGTCTCGATTTCTGCTGCGACATTCAGATGGTAGGGTCAGAGTTTGGTGTAAAAACATGAAAGCATGGATCCATCCTGCCTTGTCTCAACGGTTCAGGCTGGTGGTGGTGGTGTAATTGTGTGGGGGATATATTCTTGGCACAATTTGGGCTTCTTAGTACCAATTGAGCATCGTTTAAACGCCACAGTCTACCTGAGTATTGTTGCTGACCATGTCCATCCCTTTATGACTACAGTGTACCCATCTTCTAATGCTACTTCCAGCAGTATAATGCACCATGTCACAAAGCTCAAACCATCTCAGACTGGTTTCTTGAACATGACAATGAGTTCACTTTACTCAAATGACCTCCACAGTCACCAGATCTCAATCCAATAGAGCACCTTTGGGATGTGGTGGAACGGGAGATTCTATGCCACGAAGAATTAAGGTAGTTCTGAAGGCAAAAGGGGGTCCAACCCGGTTACTAGCAAGTTGTACCTAATAAAGTGGCCAGTGAATGTATTTATATATATATAAATAATATTTTTGTATTATTAAACCAGCACTTTATTTTTTTGTAAAATAACAGAAGGACAGTTCTAAATCATGATAATGTCCACATGTGGCTGACGGATGGTTAAGCCATTACATGCTGTCTGACCAACCTGAAGCTGCAGATAAGTGTTCTTGTTTTCTGACATATGTTAGTCCAGATGCTGTGCTCTCCGCTGCTGGTCATTAGCTCTTCTATTGCCCTGCGTCCTGCTCATATTCCCTCAGAGCACACACACACACACACACACACACACACACACACACATACACTCTCTCTTGCTCTTCTTCTAGTCTTTAATGTTACACACACACACATACATGTTAAGCTGCTACTACAGCAGTATATTCCTCCTGCCACCTCATATACTTTACTGTTTACCTGGAACTGTACAAAGCATTTTGAATGTGGCTTATTTATTTTTGGACAGTCTGACATTTTACAGTCAATTTATAAATGCACTTTTAGATACTTATTTATATCACACAATGTGTAAAAAAAGAACTCGAATGAATTTGTTTCTTATGACCTTAAAATTGTTTTAATATTTTATACTTTATAATTTGCGTCTAACTACGT